>ML784282.1:395368-409997 GCA_009831015.1 Picea engelmannii | reverse complement strand
CGAAGCTGTGGTGGCTGCAGTATTCTTATGTTCACCCTTTGAAAAGATTGTGGAGAAGATGAATTTTGTAGTATGAGATACTACCTTGTGGCACTTTTTACGTGGGACAATAGTTGGAACTACCTCTGGTATTCTATAGAGATGACCCCCCAAAGTAACAATGACACTACGGGGTCGAGACTCATAAACAACATGGCGCTTACACATATATGGTTTTCCCAAGAGAACATCACAAACATCCAGTGGGGAAACATCACATAATACCTCGTCCTTGAAGGGATGGATGACGTATGACAATTGACATTGCTGGTTGACACGAAGATCTCGTCCTTGGCGAAGCCACCTGATGTTGTATGGATGTGGGTGTGGTGTTGTCAACAATCCCAACTGTTTGATGCCCTCTGCTGAGATGAGGTTCTTCTAGCTTCCGCTATCAATAATAAAATGCAGCGGGGTCCCCTTCACCCACATCTGTGAATGAAAAAGGCGCTCCCCTTCTTCAAGATCTATTGGTTCTTCTGGTTGAATTGTTGTAGTCACGACAATAGCAGTGGGGTCTATGTCGATGATCTGTCTTTTACCATTATTTTTAGAATCAGATTTTGAATCAAGGTTTGGATCCTTGTCTTTGATCTCGGCCACCAATGATTGTTTTGAGGGACATTCATTGGTGTTGTGCCAAGGTATTTTGTGGAACTCACACCATTTTCCGATGTGCTTCTTTTTCTTCCCGTGAACCTTCTTTTCCTGTGTTCTTGACTGGTTTTTGGGAGACTGTTTGCTCGGGCCGTCTTTGTCATACTTTGGTTGTTGCTGATTTGTAGGCCCGAATTCTCGTTTGTTCTGGTGCTTAAATTTTTGCTCAATTTTAACAGCATATCGATAAGCAGCACCGAGTGATGAGATGTCCAGAAAATCCATTTCAGTTTGGATGTATTTTTGTAGAGCCCCACGGTATTTCAGAACCAAATGTCACTCGGAGTCTTTGATACCCAACTTGGTGCGCAAGGTATGGAAGGTATTGGTGAACTTCGAAACTACTTGGCCCCTCTGTTGCCGCAGTGTGGTCCATCTCATGTACTAGTCCTCTTAGTTTCCAACACGGTAATATTGTTCTGTGGAACTTTTATCCCAGTAAGTTTCCCACCAATGTTTGACATGAGGGAGAGATTTAAGGAGTGTGAATGTGATCTTTTCTTTGTTGGAAAAATTGTGAATAGAGAAATAACCTTCTAGCAAAGTTAACCATTTTTCTAGGGCTTTTGCACCTATCTGTCCTTCAAATACAGGAATATCAAAATTAACGTGTACCTTGAAAGGTGAGGTTCCTCCAAAGTGGCCGCTTGATGAAGATGCGCCTGATGCTATCAGTAGGCGTTGAAGGATGTGGGAAAAATTCTCCATCATTTCATCCCTCTGTCGCGTGAGAGCTTGCTCAAGCACCAGATTGATAGGATCATCTGCTCCATCATTTTTCTTTTCTTCCGCCATTGAGGGTTTCTTCGGTGTGCGAGAGAGATTGTCTTCAAGAGAGACAAGCTCGAGACCCAACTTTCTATACTCGGACCTTGTCTGGGACATGCACTGAAAAAAATGATGAAGAGTAGCCTACTATAATACCACTGATCCAGATTATTTTCGACATGAAATGAGAGCAGAGATATAATAAAGAAATGCATAGAGATATTGCAGATATTAAATAATATAACAGAAATGTATCAGAGAGGCAACCATAAACACAGATATAGAGTAATACACGATTTCTATTAATCAGAGAAATGTACAGAGAGTGTAAAAATACAGAGTGAAAGACTCGCTAGAATGGTGGCATCTTATCTCTGAGAAGAGATTGACGGCTACTCACATTCACAAGAAGATGATTAAAATGAGGCTCGAAAGGCCCTTTTACAATAGACAGGAATGCCAAAAGTCCTAGACATCCAAAAACGTAACCCTAGGAGATGAAGTGCCAAAAGTCATGTGGGGCCTGTTTGGGTAAGTGAGTACATCAATCTTCCCGGGGTCGTAACTTTTGCATACGATCTCCGTTTTAGGCGTGTGATAGCTCATTGGAAAGGTATTTTCGAGGAGATTCATTTTGGGGGATCAATCATGCCTTCAGATATCTTTGAGAACCTCAATATTGAAAAACCTTCATTTGGACCTTTCAAAATGGGCCCGGAAGTTAAAACTTGCTAAAAATAGTAAATTGCCAAAATGGCCAGAAAACTATTTTGAGCCATTTGGAAAAGGTGGGTGGCCACCAATATCCACTTGGATCAATCCTCCCTCCTTAGGAAGCAATGGTCTCCATTTCATTGATTTCCCAGAGGAGAGGGAAAAGCATTTGTTGAATCTGCATCTTGGTGAGTCGCTTGTCCTGCTAGAGAAGTCATGCCACTTAGTTTGTGTAAATCTTTCATGAACCTCTAGCTGGAGGGTTTGGACCTTTTTAACCAGTTTGGCTATTTTAGATGACTTTTTGCAGAAGGAATCTTCATGCTTTGTTGCAACCTTGTCGACCTGCTTCTGTTGGATAGAAGGTGCTTGGGCCGAAGCTATGGTGGCTGCAATATCCTTCTGTTCACCCTTTGAATAGATTGTGGAGAAGATGAATTTTGTAGTATGAGATACTACCTTGCGACACTTTTTAGGTTGGACAATAGTTGGAACTGCCTCTGGTATTCTATAGAGTTGACTCCCCAAAGTAACAATGACACTACGGAGTCGCGACCCATAAACAACATGGCGCTTCCACATATATGGTTGGCCCAAGAGAACATCACAAACATCTAGTGGGACAACATCACATAATACCTTGGCCTTGAAGGGCTGGATGTCGTATGACAATTGACATTGCTGGTTGACACGAAGATCTCATCCTTGGCGAAGCCACTCGATGTTTTATGGCTGTGGGTGTGGTGTTGTCAAAAATCCCAATTGTTTGATGACCTCTGCTGAGATGAGGTTCTTCTAGCTTCCGCTATCAAAAATAAAATGCAGCGGGGTCACCTTCACACACATCTGTGAATGAAAAAGGTGCTCCCCTTATTCAAGATCTATTGGTTCTTCTGGTTGAATTGCTACAGTCACGATAATAGCAGTGGGGTCTGCATCGATGATCTGTCTTTTACCATTATTTTCATAATCAGATTCTAAATCAAGGTTTGGCTCCTTCTCTTTGATCTCGTCCACCAATGACTGTTTTGAGCGACATTCATTGGTGTTGTGCCAAGTGATTTTGTGGAACTCTCACCATTTTTCGATGTCCTTCTTTGTCTTCCCATGACCCTTCTTTTCCTGTGTCTTGGACTAGTTTTCAGGAGACTGTTTGCTCGGGCTGTCTTTGTCATACTTTGGTTGTTGCGGATTTGCAGGCCCGAATTCTCATTTGTTCTGGTGCTTAAATTTCTACTCAATTTTAACAGCATATCGATAAGAAACATCGAGTGATGAGATGTCCATAAAATCCATTTCAGTTTGGATGTATCTATGTAGAGCCCCATGGTATTTCAGAACCAAATGTCACTCGGAGTCCGAAACTGCTTGGCCCCTCTCTTGCCATAGTGTGGTCCATCTCATGTACTGGTCCTCATAGTTTCCAACAAGGTAATACTGTTCTTCTACCACATCCACAAAAAAATCCCAAGTGGGATCGGGCCCATATATTCCAGACTCCTCTGTGGAACTTTCCTCCTAGTAAGTTTCCCACCAATGTTTGACATGAGGAAGAGCTTTAAGGAGTGTGAATGTGATCTTTTCTTTGTCGGAAAAATTGTGAACAGAGAAATAACCTTCTAGAAGAGTTAACCATTTTTCTAGGGCTTCTGCACCTATCTGTCCTTCAAATACAGGAATATCAAAATTAACTTGCACCTTGAAAGGCGAGGTGCGTCCAAAGTGGTCGCTTGATGAAGATGCGCCTGATTCTATAGACAGGCATTGAAGGATGTCAGCAAAATTCTCCATCATTTCATCCCTCTGTCGCGTGAGAGCTTGCTCAAGCAACAGATTGATAGGATCATCTGCTCCGTCATTTTTCTTTTCTTCTGCCATTGAGGGTTTCTTGGGTGTACAAGAGTGATTGTCTTCAAGAGAGACAATCTCGAGAACAAAATTTCTATACTTGGAGCTCGTTGGGGACATGCACTGAAAAAAATGATCAAGAGTGGCCTACTCTGATACCACTGATCCAGATTATTTTCATCACGAAATGAGAGCGGAGATATAATAAAGAAATGCACAGAGATATTGAAGATATTCAATAATATAACATAAATGTATCAGAGATGCAACCATAAACATAGATATATAGTAATACATGATTTCTATTAATCATAGAAATGTACAGAGACTGTAAAAATACAGAGTGAAAGACTCGCTAGAATGGTGGCAACTTATCTCTGAGAAGAGATGTGACAGCTACTCGCATTCACAAGAAGATGATTACAATGAGGCTCGGAAGGCCCTTTTACAATAGAAAGGAATGCCAAAAGTCCTAGACATCCAAAAACCTAACCCTAGGAGATGAAGCGCCAAAATCCATGTGGGCCCTATTTGGGTAAGTGAGTACATCAACTTCCCGGGGTCGTAACTTTTGCATACGATCTCTATTTTAGGCCTGTAATAGCTCGTTGGAAAGGTATTGTCGAGGATATTCATTTTGGGGGATCAATAATGCCTTAAAATATTATTGAGAACTTCAATCTTGAAAAAAAATTCATTTGGACCCTCAAAATGGCCCTGGAAGTTAAAACCTGCTAAAAATAGTAAATTGCCAAAATGGCGAGAAAATTGTTTTGAGCCATTTGGAAAAGGTGGGTGGCCACCGATATCCACCTGGATCAATCCTCCCTCCTTAGGAAGCAATGGTCTCCATTGCATTGAGTTCTCGGAGGAGAGGGAAAAGCATTTGTTGAATCTGCATCTTGGTCAGTCGCTTGTCTTGCTAGAGAAGTCGCGTCGCTTAGTTTGTGAAAATCTATCACGAACCTCTGGCTGGAAGGTTTGGACCTTTTTAACCAGTCTGACTATTTTAGATGACTATGTGTAGAAGGAATCTTCGTGATTTGCTACAACCTTGTCGACCTGCTTCTGTTGGATAGAAGGTGCTTGGGCTGAAGCTGTGGTGGCTGCAGTATCCTTTTGTTCACCCTTTGAACAGATTATGGAGAAGATGAATTTTGTAGTATGAGATACTACCTTGCGGCACTTTTTAGGTGGGACAATAGTTGGAACTACCTCTATTATTCTATAGAGATGACCCCCCAAAGTAACAATGACACTACGAGGTTGAGACTCATAAACAGCATGGCGCTTCCACATATATGGTTGGCACAAGAGAACATCACAAACATCCAGTGTGAAAACATCACATAATACCTCGTCCTTGAAGGGCTGGATGTCGTATGACAATCAACATTGTTGATTGACATGAAGATCTCGTCCTTGGCGAAGCCACCCAATGTTGTATGGCTACGGGTGTGGTGTTGTCAACAATCCCAATTGTTTGACGACCTCTACTGAGATGAGGTTCTTCTGGCTTCCGCTATCAACAATAAAATGTAGTGGGGTCCCCTTCACCCACATCTGTGAATGAAAAAGGCGCTCCCCTTCTTTCAGATCTGTTGGTTCTTCTGGTTGAATTGTTGCAGTTGTGACAATAGTAGTGAGGTGTGCGTTGATGATCTGTCTTTTACCATTATTTTCAGAATCAGATTCTAAATCAAGGTTTGGCTCTTTGTCTTTGATCTCGGCCACCAATGACTATTTTGAGTGACATTCATCGGTGTTGTGCCAAGGGATTTCGTGGAACTCACACCATTTTTCAATGTCCTTCTTTGTCTTCCCATGACCCTTCTTTTCCTGTGTCTTGGACTAGTTTTCAGGAGACTGTTTGCTCGGGTCATCTTTTTCATACTTTGGTTGTTTTGGATTTGCAAGCCTCAATTCCCGTTTGTTTTGGTGCTTAAATTTCTGCTCAATTTTAATAGCATATTGATAAGCAACATCGACTGATGAGATGTCCAAAAAATCCATTTCAGTTTAGATGTATCTGTGTAGAGCCCCACGGTATTTCAGAACCAAATGTCACGCAGAGTCTTTGATACCCAGCTTGGTGCACTAGGTATGGAAGGTATTGGTGAACTCTAAAACTACTTTGCCCCTCTCTTGTTGCGGTGTGGTCCATCTCATATATTGTTCCTCATAGTTGCCAACAGGGTAATACTGTTATTTTACTGCATCCACAAAAAAATCCCAAGTGGGATAGACCCCATATATTCTAGACTCCTCTATGGAACTTTGCTCCCAATAATTTTCCCAACAAGGTTTGACATGAGGGAGAGATTTAAGGAGTATGAAGGTGATATTTTCTTTGTCGAAAAAATTGTGAACAGAGAAATAAGCTTCTAGCAGAGTTAACCATTTTTCTAGGGTTTATGCACCTATCTATCCTTCAAATACAGGAATATCAAAATTAACTTGTACCTTGAAAGGTGAGGTGCCTCCAAAGTGGTCACTTGATGAAAATGAGCCTGATGCTATCAACAAACATTGAAGGATATGGGAAAAATTCTCCATCATTTCATCCCTCTGTCGCCTGAGAGCTTGCTCAAGCAACAAATTGATAGGATCGTCTACTCCATCATTTTTCTTTTCTTCCGCCATTGAGGGTTTCTTGGGTGTGCGAGAGCGATTGTCTTCAAGAGAGACAAGCTCGAGACCCAACTTGCTATACTCGGACCTCGTAGGGGACATGCACTGAAAAAAACGATCAAGAGCATCCTACTCAGTGGTATCCTACTTACCACGATCAATCCTCCCTCCTTAGGAAGCAATGGTCTCCATTGCGTTGAGTTCCTGAGGGAGAGGTAAAATCATTTGTTGAATCTGCATCTTGGTGAGCAGCTTGTCTTGCTGGAGAAATCGCGCTGCTTAGTTTGTGGAAATCTGTCACGAACCTTTGGCTGGAAGGTTTGGAACTTTTTAACCAGTCTAGCTATTTTAGATGACTGTGTGTAGAAGGAATCTTCATGCTTTGCTGCAACCTTGTCGACCTGCTTCTATTGGATAGAAGGTGCTTGGGCCGAAGCTGTGGTCTCTGTAGTATCCTTCTGTTCACCTTTTGAACAGATTGTGGAGAAGATGAATTTTGTAGTATGAGATACTACCTTGCGACACTTTTTAGGTGGGACAATAGTTGGAACTACCTATGGTATTCTATAGAGATGACCCTCCAAAGTAACAATGACACTACGGGGTCAAGACTCATAAACAGGATGGCACTTCCACATTTATGGTTGGCCCAAGAGAACATCAAAAACATCCAGTGGGGAAACATCACATAATACCTCGTCCTTGAAGGGCTGGATGTCGTATGACAATCGACATTGTTGGTTGACACGAAGATCTCATCCTTGGAGAAGCCACCCAATGTTGTATGGCTGCAGGTGTGGTGTTTTCAACAATCCCAATTGTTTGATGACCTCTGCTGAGATGAGGTTCTTCTGGCTTCCACTATCAACAATAAAATGCAACGGGGTCCCCTTCACCCACATCTATGAATGAAAAGGGCACTCCCCTTCTTCAAGATCTGCTCGTTCTTCTGGTTGAATTGCTGCAGTCGTGACAATAGTAGTGGGGTCTGCGTTGATGATCTGTCTTTTACCATTATTTTTAGAATTAGATTTCGAATCAAGGTTTGGCTCCTTGTCTTTGATCTTGGCCACCAATGATTTTTTTGAGCGACATTCATTGGTGTTGTGCCAAGGGATTTTGTGGAACTCACACCATTTTTCGATGTCCTTCTTTGTCTTCCTGTGACCCTTCTTTTACTGTGTCTTGGACTGGTTTTTGAGAGACTGTTTGCTCGGGCCGTCTTTTTCATACTTTGGTTGTTGCGGATTTGCAGGTCTGAATTCCCGTTTGTTCTTGTGCTTAAATTTCTTCTCAATTTTAATAGCATATCGATAAGCAACACCGAGTGATGAGATGTCCAGAAAATCCATTTCAGTTTGTATGTATCTGTGTAGAGCCCCACGATATTTCAGAACCAAATGTCGCTCGAAGTCTTTGATAGTCAGTTTGGTGCACAAGGTATGGAAGGTATTGGTGAACTCCGAAACTACTTGGTCCCTCTCTTGCCACAGTGCGGTCCATCTCATGTACTGGTGCTCATAGTTTCTAACAGGGTAATATTGTTCTTTTACCGCATCCAGAAAAGATTCCCAAGTGGGATCGGCCCCATATATTCCAGACTCCTCTGTGGAACTTTTCTCCCAGTAAGTTTCCCACCATTGTTTGACATGAGGGAGATATTTAAGGAGTGCGAAGGTGATCTTTTCTTTGTCAGAAAAATTGTGAATAGAGAAATAACCTTCTAGCAGAGTTAACCAATTTTCTAGGGCTTCTGCACCTATCTGTCCTTCAAATATAGGAATATCAAAATTAACTTGTACCTTGAAAGGCGAGGTACCTCCAAAGTGGTCATTTTCTAAATATGTACCTGATGCTATTGGCAGGCGTTGAAGGATGTGGGTAAAATTCTCCATCATTTTGTCCCTCTGTCGTGTGAGAGCTTGCTCAAGCAACAGATTGATAGGATCGTCTGCTCCGTCATTTTTGTTTTCTTCCGCCATGAGGGTTTCTTGGGTGTGAAAGAGTGATTGTATTCAAGAGAGACAAGATCGAGACCCAACTTTCTATACTCGGACCTCGTCGGGGACATGCACTGAAAAAAACGATCAAGAGCATCCTGCTCTGATACCACTGATTCGGATTATTTTCGGCACGAAATGAGAGTGGAGATATAATAAAGAAATGCACAGAGATATTGCGGATATTCAATAATATAACATAAATTTATCAGATATGAAACCATAAACATAGATATACAGTAATACACTATTTCTATTAATCAGAGAAATGTACAGAGACTGTAAAAATACAGAGTGAAAGACTCGCTAGAATGGTGGCAACTTATCTCTGAGAAGAGATGTGACAGCTACTCGCATTCACAAGAAGATGATTACAATGAGACTCAGAAGGCCCTTTTACAATAGAAATGAATGCCAAAACTCCTAGACATCCAAAAACCTAACCCTAGAAGATGAAGCGTCAAAAGTCATGTGGGCCCCGTTTGGGTAAGTGAGTACATCAACTTCCCGAGGTCGTAACTTTTGCATACGATCTCCGTTTTAGGTGTTTGATAGCTCGTTGGAAAGGTATTGTCGAGGAGATGAATTTTGGGGGCTCAATAATGCCTTAATATATCATTGAGAACTTATATCTTGAAAAAAATTCATTTGGACCCTCAAAATGGCCCTGGAAGTTAAAACTTGCTAAAAATAGTAAATTGTCGAAATGGCCAGAAAACTGTTTTGAGCCATTTGGAAAAGGTGGGTGGACATCGATATCCACCTGGATCAATCCTCCGTCCTTAGGAAGCAATGGTCTCCATTGCATTGAGTTCCCGGGGGAGAGGGAAAATCATTTGTTGAATCTGCATCTTGGTGAGCCGCTTGTGTTGTTGGAGAAGTCGTGTCGCTTAGTTTGTGGAAATCTGTCACGAACCTCTGGTTCAAAGGTTTGGACCTTTTTAACCAGTCTAGCTATTTTAGATGATTGTGTGCAGAAGGAATCTTCGTGCTTTGCTGGAACCTTGTCGAACTGCTTCTATTGGATAGAAGGTGCTTGGGCCGATGCTGTGGTGGCTGTAGTATCCTTCTGTTCACCCTTTGAACAGATTGTGGAGAAGATGAATTTTGTAGTATGAGATACTACCTTGCATCACTTTCTAGGTGGGACAATAGTTAGAACTACCTCTGGTATTCTATAGAGATGACCCCCCAAAGTAACAATGACACTACGGGGTCGAGACTCATAAACATCATGGCGCTTCCACATATATGGTTAGCCCAAGAGAACATCACAAACATCCAGTGGGGCAACATCACATAATACCTCGTCCTTGAAGGGCTGGATGCCTTATGACAATCGGCATTACTGGTTGACACAGAGATCTCATCCTTGGCAAAGCCACTCGATGTTGTATGGTTGCGGGTGTGGTGTTGTCAACAATCCCAACTGTTTGACGACCTATACTGAGATGAGGTTCTTTTGGCTCCCGCTATCAACAATAAAATGCAGCAGGGTCCCCTTCACCCACATCTGTGAATGAAAAATTCACTCCACTTCTTCAATATCTGTTGGTTCTTCTGGTTGAATTGCTACAGTCGCGACAATAGTAGTGGGGTCTGCATCGATGATCTGTCTTTTACCATTATTTTTCAGAATCAGATTCAGAATCAAGGTTTGGCTCCTTCTCTTTGATCTCGGCCACCAATGACTGTTTTGAGTGACATTCATTGGTGTTGTGCCAAGGAATTTTGTGGAACTCACACCATTTTTCGATGTCCTTCTTTGTCTTCCCATGACCCTTCTTTTCCTGTGTCTTGGACTTGTTTTCAGGAGATTGTTTGCTCGGGTCATCTTTGTCATACTTTGGTTGTTGTGGATTTGCAGGCCCGAATTCCTGTTTGTTCTAGTGCTTAAATTTCTGCTCAATTTTAATAGCATATCGATAAGCAGCACCGAGTGATGAGATGTCCAGAAAATCCATTTTAGTTTGGATGTATCTGTGTAGAGCCTCACAGTATTTCAGAACCAAATGTCGCTCGGAGTCTTTGATACCCAGTTTGGTGCACAAGGTATGGAAGGTATTGGTGAACTCTGAAACTACTTGGCCCCTCTCTTGCCACACTGCGGTCCATCTCATGTATTGGTCCTCATAGTTTCCAACAGGGTAATACTGTTCTTTTACCGCATCCACAAAAAATTCCCAAGTGGGATCGGCCCCATATATTCCAAATTCCTCTGTGGAACTTTTCTCCCAGTAATTTTCCCACCAATGTTTGACATGAGGGAGAGCTTCAAGGAGTGCGAAGGTGATCTTTTCTTTGTCAGAAAAAATGTGAACAGAGAAATAACCTTCTAGCAGAGTTAACCATTATTCTAGGGCTTCTGCACCTATCTGTCCTTCAAATACAGGAATATCAAAATTAACTTGTACCTTGAAAGGCGAGGTGCCTCCAAAGTGGCCACTTGATGAATATGTGCCTGATGCTATTGGAAGGCATTGAAGGATGTGGGCAAAATTCTCCATCATTTCATCCCTCTATCACGTGAGAGCTTGCTCAAGAAACATATTGATAGGATCATTTGCTCCGTCATTTTTCTTTTCTTCCGCCATTGAGGGTTTCTTAGTTGTGTGAGAGAGATTGTCTTCAAGAGAGACAAGCTCGAGATCCAACTTGCTATACTCGAACCTCGTCGGGGACATGCATTGAAAAAAATGATCAAGAGCGGCCTGCTTTGATACCACTGATCCGGATTATTTTCGGCACGAAATGAAAGCGGAGATATAATAAAGAAATACACAGATATATTGGAGATATTCAATAATATAACAGAAATATATCATATATGCAACCATAAACACAGATATACAGTAATACATGATTTCTATTAATCAGAGAAATGTACAGAGACTGTAAAAATACAGAGTGAAAGACTCACTAGAATGGTGGCATCATATCTCTGAGAAGAGATGTGACGACTACTCGCATTCACAAGAAGATGATTACAATGAGGCTCAGAAGGTCCTTTTAAAATAGATGAGAATGCCAAAATTCCTAAACATCCAAAAACCTAACCCTAGGAGATGAAGCGCCAAAAGTCATGTGGGCCCCGTTTGGGTAAGTGAGTACATCAACTTCCTGGGGTCGTAACTTTGGCATATGATCTCTGTTTTAGGCATGTGATAGCTCATTGGAAAGGTATTGTTGAGGAGATTAATTTTGGGGGCTCAATCATGACTTCAGATATCATTAAGAACCTCTATCTTTAAAAACCTTCATTTGGACCCTCAAAATGGTCCCGAAAGTTAAAACCTGCTAAAAATAGTAAATTGCCAAAATGGCCAGAAAACTGTTTTGAGCCATTTGGAAAAGGTGGGTGGACATCGATATCCACCTGGATCATTTGTGGTCATCTTAAAACCACCAATTAAGAATAATACATGAAGTTCTTCTTGTTACTCTTGTTATTTTATGGTCAACTTAAAACCATGTCATTTAGTAGAAGACATCATCTTCTGTTAGACATTCGGTTTATGGTCATCCCAAAACAACCATATTGGTTTGTGGTCATATAGAAACCAATAAATGAGTGTGTGGTAACCCTTAAACCACCAATTTAGTATAAGACATTAGCTTATGCTATTTTTTGAGTTTAGAGAGGATCTTAAGACCTTTGAATATTTTGCTTGACACATTACTAGTTGTCAAGAAGTAGTGGGTTTTCAGACAAGAATGAACTTATTATTAAGGGGGGATGTTGAAAACTCTCTAATGATAGTTCTATATCTTATCCTAACAGTCATACCATTAGAGAACCCATCCAAAGAAATAATTCACCAAACCCATTTTGACAAAAAATATATTGAGAAGAGAGTTGTCTTTCAACTGCCATCCTCTTAATGCTTTGGGACATTCTAAGTTATTCCATTTAGCCCAAGTAGTACTTGTATTCTTCATTCCCAATGATGTATATCTAAATGAATTCTTCCTAATTCTTTTAAATATACATTTCAAAACAATTGATAAGAACATGCAATAAAATTATGTAGCCCTAATGATGTTCTTAATAAGAATAAGTACATCCCTTAATAAGAATGATGTTTTTATGAAAACGAAAACCCTTCAAACTCTCTTCAAAATATTTGAAATGGTAAGGGAATAGGTTATATAACCTCTAAAAGAAAGTCTCCTTCATCTAATGGAAATTTAGAGGGGAATTTTTATTGTTTATCATGGTCCTTGTAGACATGCAAAGAGAAAATAACACCCCCTGCATGATGTTTAATTCACTTAAAACTCCATTGGAAAACAACCATATGTCTTGACAAAAATAAGATGAGTCATATGGATATTTCTTGTAATTGTTATGCCTTTAAACCTTCCTCCTTTTTTGTCTTACACAATACTCAAACCTTGAACTATAATCTATGTCGGCGTTATGAAGCAAGGAGAGGCACTGAAGAATGAAGTTTAAGGGTATGATAATGCTATGAAATGCATGGAGTATGAAGCATATAGGTGAAGTCAAAAGTAATCTCAGTATGAATATCTTAGATTGGTGTATATATAGGTCTTACTGTGTTGGTGCTCAGCTAAAGATATAGCTTAGAATAAGCATTGTAATCGTGATCATACCCAAATCTACCACTGACTCAAAAATGATCATACACCTTACTAGTTTAATAGAAATTTTATAGATACCAACTTTTGATAAAAAAATTAGGCATTTCCCATGCAATTTTGGCAGTCGACACAACCTACAAATATTTGAATATAGCTTATAATAAGCATTGTAATCGTGAGAAAAAGTCTCTAAGCAAAGTTTGTATGCAAAAGTTGTATCCTTGAGAAGATGTTTTATCAACTAGGCTCCTCAAGGGTTGCATTAATTTTTCCACTTGATCTCATAGGGTTAAGGTTTTTTCCTCTTACGATTTTGGAATTTTTGTTGAAATGCAGTTCCATCCTTTTGTGATTTTTTTATTTTTATTTTTTAAATGAGCATAGTTGACACATCTCTTCTTGGAAATAAGCTACCACCATTCTAGTTAATTCTTATTTCACTGCATATTCCAATGTTTTCACTATTTCATTCATTAATATAGTTTGGGTTTCACTATATTACTATGGTCTTTAGAACATCTATGTGTTATTTCACCAATCATTTCTATCTTCATTTCATTTTCAACATAATCCATATCAGTGGTATCAAGCAATTTGTTGTTTGTTGTTTTTAATGCAATTCCCCTACGAGGTTAGGGTATAGGCAGTTGTTTAACATCACTTCTATAATCCCGAGTTTAATTAATTCATAATGTAGATATAATGTATGGTTGTGCCTAAGTGATGTATATGCAAATTATATTTTTGAATTTTAATACATAGAATGTGATGAAATTAAAAACACTTCAAACTCTCTTCAAAATATTTGAAATGGTAAGGGAATAGGTTCTATAACCTCTAAAATAAAGTCTCGTTGAGCTAATGGAAATTTATACAGGAATTTTTATTTTTTATGATTATCCTTGTAGACATGCAAAAAGAAAATAACACCCTCTCCATGATGTTTAATTCACTTAAAACTCCATTGGAAAACAATAATATGTATTGAAAAAAATAAGATGAGTCACATGGATCTTTCTTGTAATTGTTATGCCTTCCAAACTTCCTCCCTTTTTTCTTTAGACAATACTCAAACCTTCAACTATAAGCTATGCGAGGGGTATGAAGCAAGGAGAGGCACCCAGTCATGAAAGTTAAGGGTATGATAATGCTATGAAATTCATGGAGTATGAAGCATGTAAGTGAAGTCAAAAGTAATGTTTGTATGAAGATCTTAGATTGGTTTATATACAGGTCTTACTGTGTTGGTGCTTAGCTAAGGATATTGGTATCTTCATTAGGTTGGTGCCTACACAATATCCTCTTGAATTGGTCCTAAACTTAGGATATTGGTCTCTCCAATAGGTTAGTGCCTACACAATATCTTG
>ML784282.1:366801-395318 GCA_009831015.1 Picea engelmannii | reverse complement strand
ACAGGGGTTGCAGTCCACGCCCAAATAAAAGGGAAAACGCAGGGGTTGCAGTCTGGAATGCTGGGCGAAGGCGTGAGGACCAAGCCAATAATTACTCTCCTGGGTTGCGCGATTAAAGGACACAGATATCAAGCCTTGAAATCGTTGTGGTGCACGATTTGTTGTGCAACACGATTTTGTGGAGCACGATTAACGAACTCAGGGATTAAGCACGATTTTGTTGTGCGAAATTACCTGTATACGCATAGGTTGAGGATGCAACTGCTAGGTAAGGAAAGGAATTTGCGGGGTGAATTTTTAAGCATGAAGTTGCAGTAAAATTTGCCAATATCGCACGGAAAACAATGGAAAAAGAAACACTGAGGTTAATCCACATAAGGAAAAAAGGAAGCAAATAAAATGCAGAAGGAAGAGATAGCATGCTCCCATGCTCGGTGAATTGCATGCGGAAGTAATGATGAAATACAAACATAGGAAATCTTTTTAGCTGAGTAACCCAAACAAGAATGCTCGACAATCCCAATCTCAACACGCAATCTCCATTCGTATATATCTTGTTGTGTATAATTAAAAGAAAAAAAAAATGAAAATTCCCAAATCTGAAATCCCATTCGCTGAAAACAAAAACGGAAATCCCAAGATCGGAGAGAACGAATTGCAAAACGCAGAGAATCTAAAACCGTTAGGGAGTTTGGTCTGAGCCTGCCCAATTCGTAGGGCAATTTCACGATTTGCAGAAAAATTAAATCCAGTAGGGAGCTTGGTATGAGATTTCCCAAGTCTCTAGGTAAAACATATGACGTGGCTTAGCAAGAGGGAAGAGCACAACCCTCATTACTCTTCCTAAAATGCAGAGAGTAAAGAACAAGGATTGCTGAGCAATGAGGTAAATTTAGCTGAGTAAAAGAGGGTGGATCTGAAGAGAAGCACCAGGTAAATCGTGGCTGAGAAAAAAAAGGGCAAAATTTAAATAGATCGCATAGCAAGGAATAATAAAAAAGCTAGCAGAGAAAAACAAACGCAGGCAATCCAATCTCAACACGCAGGGAAGGTTCAACTCTTGTTTTAACTTGTCCGTGTAACTAAAAACGAAGGAAAGGAGAAAAGTAGCCTAACCGCAGGGGTAGAAAATAAAACCAATCAGTAAAGTTAAATTCCAACTAACCACATCAAGAAATCTAGCCACCATAACATATATTCAACGATTCAATAACACATGAAACTATATACAATTTCTAACTAAATTACAACTGCAAATTTTTAAAGGTGTACCGTAACCGAAGGCGAAGGATCTGAAGTGGTTTTCCCTCCCTTCCACTTCGTCTAGCTCCTGCTAGTTAACAATTGAGATCTCACTGGTACTTCCTAGCCAACTCAAGGGTTACTCTTCTTCCCCCTCAGCCCCCCGAGCTACAAAGGGGAAACACACACAGTCCAGAGAAAGATAGCTTCAAGATCGCCTCATAAGGTCAAGATACCACTCTCTATCTGAGTTGGGTATCCCAACTCCCACAAGAAAAACCAATTAAGAAAAATTATGGCAGTGCAACCTTACACATACCAGTCATGATCCATTCATCTATTATGCCATTTATTTTATAGAGTTATCTTAATGACTAGTTCCCAAAATGCACATTTAATTCTTTTTATTAAAATTTTATTAGGAATATTCTCCTTCGTACACTTATCATCCAATCCCTTACTTTCACCAGAAATTTATTTATTTAATTAAATTAAATTGTCAATTTCCCTCACCCACCTAAAAGCGCTCATTGATGTCCCTTCATTCCCTCACATTCCCTTAATGAATGAAACCTTTCTTAAAGCTTATTTGAGTTCATTTTAGGAAAGTTCTCTATGTTCCACGTCCCTTTTGCAATTAATTTCCCCTTTTTGTCTAAGTTCAAAATTAGAAAGTTTTGCACAAAAACAAAAATTAATCTTTGAAATAATTTAAGTCCTCTATTTAATTCTAAAATTGATGTTTCCCCCTTTTAATTCTAATTTGTCTTTTCCCCTGTTTATTAATTTCTTAATTAAATTTTTGTCCTCATATCCTACTTAGACATAGGCTTTAATTTCAACTAGGATTAGCAAATTTTTAAGGGAAAAGTTATAATTTATTTTTTAAACTTTACTCATGCAACATTTATCTTAAGGATGACCAAGTCTAAATGAGATATTTTTTTCTAGGTACCTAGGTTCATTGACTCATCAGTGTTAAAACTGTGGCATTCCCTTCAAGACGCACTACATGCTCCGAGGGTGCCACTCATCTTTATCCATGTTTCATTTATGTGGCATGCCCTTCAAGACGCACTATGTGCTCCAAGGGTGCCACTCACCTTTTGATTGATTTTGGTAGCCACCAAGCCCTTGGAGTCAATAATTTGTTAGGTGACCTTATGGGTGACTAAGAGCCTCTAAGGAATAAGGACTCTGTCTTATTGCGTGCCCCTTAGAATCTTCGTGTGTGAATGTATCAGTCTTCCCTCATGACATTGTGTATCTCTCGAACTAGGTAATCATTAATCTACAGTTCAAGCCACAATGAGAGTGATAGTAGGTTGTGGCAGCGCTACTGCCACACCTCTCCCACAATATCTATGGTTTTTTTGCATGACCCCTTTACTCCAAATGTGAGTCTAGTTAGCAGGCTATCATCATATCGATCTGGAGTACAAGGAGGTCCATCAATTCCATCGACATCCTAGATCTGTCCAGTGTCCATCACCCTCAAGAGAAACTAGTCAATAACACCTATCGACAAATATATAATCAAATAATGTATCATCATATCCATAGTCTCAACATCGAAATCCATAAGCTAAGCAGTCAATCATATAATGAACCGGATTACTTGCTCACAAGTGTCCTCAAGGATAAGTCAAATCAGGTGTGCACAAGAGAAGGATGTTACATTGCCTCCTCTAGACTTGTATTTTATTGTGTTACCAAGATGGAATAATAGATTTCCTAGGTCTTTTTCCAAGTTATCGTCGTGCCCAACCCTTTGGAATTTTATTGACCTAACTTTGTGCTATCTTGTTCCCTCACATCCCACATCTTTGGGAGTATGTTTACACATGTCCTCATGGATAATATTTACTCTGGTGATCTTTTTCCCATTCCACTCTCCCATGGGATAATGATTTACTCTTTTTGTAACTCTATTCTCTAATCAGTTTGTCTCTAGTTAAAGAAAATAAATTAAAATAATATTATCAAAATTGTTCCTTATCATCAATGTTTAGGATGATATAATTTTAGCATAAGTCCTTTTCACAAAGAAAAATTCTTGCATCATAAATAACCAAAATCAAAATATTCAATTGTTTATAGATGGAGGGACATTACAAATAACCTTCCACCTTGGATGTCAATAAAGAGGGAGCACGCAATGTTGGTAATTATTGTTCTAGGTATTTATTTATAATAATTTTATGAACTCAACATTTCATTTTTATCGTTCGTTGTATAATTTATTATATATACATATATACAAATTACTAATGATGTGTATTTTCAATCAGTTAGGTAAGTACCAAGTTAAATATATGAATTTATATATTGAGACTCTTATCAATGAGATACTAAAGTTATGTGATGGTATCACTATGTATGACATCTCTAGACCAATAGGGAAAAATAAATTTCAATTCCATGTAATACTTACATGGAGAATTCATGATGCACCATGGAAAACACATTTTTGTGGTATGTAATGTACTACTCGAATTTAATAATATATATATATATATATATATATATATATATATTTTTAAAATATCATGCATTTTTTAAAAATAATTCTTTCGTGTATAATTGATACTGACATTAATTCATAAGTTGGAGGCCATCAAACAAAGGGTAAATTTGCATGACCAATATGTGGTCCTACAATGAAATATTGTGAATCAAGAAGTTTAGAAAATGAGGTGTTTGATTAGTATAGGGACTTCCTCCTGAAGAACCATAGGTATCAAAGTATAGAAAAAGATCTTTTCAATTTGAAAGAAGAGACAGGAATAAGACCACGAACAATGACACCTCACTTATGGAAGTTGGAATATAATAGAAATCATCAAGGTAAACAACTAGTCTATGTATCCTATATATTAATGTTTTAAAATTTTAATTCATATTAAATTTTGTTACTTTATATAACAATTATTGTTGTAATCTCATTTATTTTTCATAAATGTATTCAAGGAATTAATGGTCTTCCAAGAGGAATGAAAACATACCCTATAAAATTAAGCATGTTTCCCTACCATGAACACCTACAAATAGCTCATTTGTTTGATACAGTGCACATCGAGAAGAATGTAACAAAAACATTATAAAGAATAATAGATGGAAGGAATGATAAATAAAAAAATGGAAAAATTTGTAGTGACATTCAAGAAGCCAATGAAAATGTGATTAATTCAAATAGCAATGGACATCGAGATAGTATTTTGTGGTTGTTTATAGAGAAACAAAGCAATGTTGTAAAAGAGGTTATTAGAAAAAAAGTTCCCATGGGATTTGATTCAAACATAAACAATATCTTAATGAAGAAAGGTGAATTTGGTGGGATAAAAACTCATTGACTAGCATACCTTCACTAAGGTAATTATTTTGTTATATTTATATATTGGTGTACATATTTTTAGCATTTTTTTGTTTACCTTTTTGTTACAATATGTTGTACTTTTAATGTTTATAATGATTCATTTTTTGTTACAATATTTTCTACATCTATCTCTTCGAGACAACTTTGACAACAACGTAAAACAAGTCATATATGATATCGAAAAATACATGAGGTAAGTAGCGATTTCTATGAAAAATAATCAATGAAGAACTTGTTCACATGTGTTCTACTTGTGAGGTATACACTTAGAAATGTAGTCGTTTTCTTGCATTATTTGTAGGTGGTTGTCATATAAATAATTCCATAGTGAATATATAAGGTATTGGAGGAGAGAAATTCCCCGCCTGATGTGTGAAATGAAAAAGTACCTACCTTTGTCATTTTTCAATGCACAAGAACACTAACTCATACACCAAGTCGAAAAGATTGAAATTTTTGGACCTGTACACACAAGGTCAATGTGGATGGTGGTGAGACATTTGAAATCATGGAAATCCTTTGTTAGACAAAGAGCCCATCCTAAGGGTTATATGGTGGAGGGCTATATGGTATATCAATCATTGGTGTATATTAGTTAGTATCTTCCTAAATTAGTAGCAAATATGAATGTGCCTCTCATTTGGGATGTCAACTCCATCAACAAATTTGAAGGGGAGGTCTTGTTGGGGAAAGGTAGAATGAGGAAAGTGAAAGGAAATTAGATCATAGAGATCTACAATACTTTTGTTTATTCATTTTTATCTATATCATACCTATTCATTTTTTATTATTCCAACAATTATTAATTTTTCCATGGTACCTAATTATTGATGAATTGTTATTTTTTCATATAACTGGGTAAGAGTGGGATGCACGAGATTTATACATTGATTTTTTTTTTGATTTGATTAAGGTATGGATAGAACAATGTATACAATGTTATGATAGGTTTTCATGTGAAGGGATACATTGGTTAAAGAGGTACATCATAATCAAGATACCAATATTACATAGAGGGGAATTGATTTAGCATATGGTTTAAATGATAAACATGCAAGCATATTCACCCACATTTTTTACTTATTTTCCATTACATTAATGTATGTTGTATGCTATTTTCTTAAAATATTTACTAATTCTAAATATGTTAATTAATTGAAAATGTATTTTCTACGTGTTGGGCATAATGCAGTTGAGAAAATGCAAGGCTATGTGGTGCAATGGTCATAAATTATTTATCAAAAATTTGGATGAAAAGAAACAAACCTTTGATTGTGGCATAACTGGAGTATTTTACGTCATTAATTTTTCCTCTAGAAGTGATAGGAATCCAAAGGTATCTAGAAATAAATACTTTGGGTATTTGAATTATAAACTTGAATGTGACTTTAAATCCTTTAAATTAGTCTTGTTCGAGATCAAATGGTATAGGTTACAAATGAATGAATGTGATACTGAAATAATTATTATTGAGCATGAGAATGGATTTACCATGGTTAATAGAAGGATGCTTGCACCGAATACTGAGCTTTATGTTCTTCCAAGATAATGTGAGCAAGTCTTTTAATCAGATGTTCTAGGTAAAGCAATATGGTCTTATGTTGTTATATATGATCCAAGAGGAAGGCGTGTAAAGTATAATGTAGTGTAGAAAGATGATATTGAAGAAGAAGAAGATGCAGAGGAGAAAGTATATGTGTTAGAAGAAGAATATTAAGAAGTTGAGCTAGATGTAGATGGAAATGTTCTCGATGATCATATTGATGATAAAATTATCGAAAATGACATTGATGATGATGTTGTTATGCCCAATCCTTACAACATCGATTATGAACTAGATTTTGGACCAGATGATACAAATCTAGAGTTGCACGAAGAATAACATCAACGATATTGAATTATTGAAATGTAGGTTGGGGTATGTGATTATATTTTTTCTACAATTTATTCTCTTTAAAGTATTTTCTTATATGAGTTAATTGTTTGTTGTTAATTTGTATTCCATATTCTTGTATGTGTCATTAGTTGGTTAGAAGTCATTGAACTTGATTTCTATCATAACACACAAAATTATAACCTCCTAATCCATTTTGAGCATGTTCTAATTATTTTTAACTATTAGTAAATATAAATTACAGTACAAACAAATAAAAAATATAAAAAAATTAAAACAAATATATAAAAATAGAAAAATAGAAAAACAAAACCCAAAGATAAAAAAAACACTATGGCACCAAAACCCCGACCAAATAAACCCACTCCAAACATGTTGACCACTGCATTGATCTACCCCACCTGCCATTATAGAGAGTGCATAGAGGAGAAAACTCGTACAAGCAGAGACCGACCCCACATATGCGTCCATAGAGGGATTGACTCCACAATATCTTTAGTATGTTGCCTCATTTTTTATGTAGATACAGAATGTATATCCTGCAGCTATTTTTTCAATATGAAATGGTTTACAGTGGCTTTGTTTGTGTTCAATTCAAATAAAGTTTTCCCTATCATTCACTTCTAACATTGGGTTTGACACTTTGCATACTAATTTTTTTTCCATATTTTTGTACACACAACAAAGAAAAAAAAAGGTTTGAAATGAAAATTTATCAGACACAATCATATAAAAAATATATATCCAAGATCGACGACCACAACTTATTTCGGCTGGTGAAATGACATGCTATATTAATAGGGGTCGAAGGCCTAAATTATAAACCATTGTATTAATGACTGATAACATGTCATATCCTTATTCATTTCAGTATGCAAGGGTGGTATTATCAAATGACATCATATCACCCTCAAAATATGTGAATCGGTGACATATGGCATTGTGATGTAATCCAAGTAAAAAAGGAACTACGTCGATGTGATTCAAAGGATTTAAAAAAAAAATTAAAACAATAAACCCTGAAGGTAAATGCACATGATAAACTATGTTATGAGTACAATAAACTCCAGTTAAAACAATCAAATTATCCTTCGAAAAATAAGTTAGCATAGTGTTCTCATTTGCTTATTTCAAATCTATTCTTTTTGTATAAAATAAAGATAGATGGAGAAAGGTAGTTAGTCTGGTCAACCATGAGCTTCTGATGAAAAAATTATAATTGGTTGTGATTGTGAAATTTTTGAAACCATTCTATCATAGTTTTATCCTTATGTGTTAAGTAAGTTAACTTGTGATAGATTTAGGGATTTCTTCAATTATTTACATATCTAGGAGTCAAAGTTGGGTAAATTCATAATTCATAAAACCTAAATTTCTGTCAAAAGGGTCATGGTATTTGAAAATGAGTCCATTATATTATATATCAATACCGAATTTATTATAAAGTTGCTAAATCTTCTAAAAAACCTCCACTCTAAGACTTGGAATCAATTAAAGGATTTGGGTGCCAATATTCGTAATTCTATAATTATTGATGCTACAAAGTTATTAACAAAAATGAATTTGGTTCAACGTCCTCAAATTAAATGTAGTTCAATTCTAAGAAGTAATAAATCCTTCATGAAAAGATACAATGATTTAGTTGAAATGGCACTACCTTCATGTTGGGTTAAAAATATAATTTTTATTCAGCATGAAGCATATGAAGATATTCTAATAAAAACAAGGGATGATATAACTAAATTTCAAGTTATGGATGGTGTTTTGAAAGGTAAAACTATTATTTTCAAGTTAATATGTGATTTTAATTTATTATGGAAAATCAAAACTTTATTTCCTAATATTCCATCATATTATATATGGATGGAGCTTGATATAGCTTCCAGAAAAAATGTTTAAAGCTTGAAGAAAAAATGTTTGGAACTACTCAATCTCATACCTTGTTAGGAATTTTTTCCAAATGTATTGTGTTCTATAGTATGTACTATACATGCCTATATTATGTTCTATACTCTCTTCTATGCATTCCTATACTATGTTCTATAAGGGAAATGCAAGCAATGAGTTGGTTTTAAAAAGAAATACTTAGTTGTTGGGTATTTCATCATCACTTGTCCTTATTGACTTCATGGTTCATCATTGTAACGACGTACAACGAATTTACAAAATAAAATGAGATTTATATGTAATAAATAATGACATCTTTGAATGTTTATGGAATAAACAATGACACTGTTTTCTTTGAAATGGGGTAAGTGCCTTATTTTAAAAGGGTTGTTTATCACATATAGTATTTGGTTCTACCTTCTTCTAGATGAATGTTATATGTTTTGTATGTACAAAAACACATATTTGTACACACACTCTTTCTTCGATTTACCTTTGAATTTCATTTTTCTACTTTCTACGCATGAATCATACTATGCCACTTTCAATTACTTTCTAGTAGATAGTTTGGGTATGGCGAATTGAGAGTGATGTGGAGAGGGAGGGGGTGGAGGGGCCAAATGAGCTTCCACCTTCATGTGGTTAGCCTTTCCCTGTAGAGAATAAATTCTTCTTGATACTAAGAGAATCAAATTAATGTATTACATTTTAGTCTTTCTAGAGTCTCATACATGTTGATTTGTGTGTTTATTTATTTAATTATTATTCATTCATATAGCCTTGTATTCTTTGATGATTTATGTATATCTTTGTAATGGAAATGTAAATAAAACCAACCTATGTGTTATGTGTTTGTACAAGATCATGCATAATCAAGATCATGGATGTAGGTAGTTAGTACTATTTTTTCCATTTTAGTTAGTGTGTGTGCACAATTGCTAAACATTCATGTGTATTTCAACCCTTTACTAAAATTTGGGCACAATCACACTAGTATGCATTCTTTAGGATTTACAACATATCCATATTCCTGTAACTTATAACTTGTAAATCAAAAACACCATACATTGATTTTTCTTCCTAGTTTTTTCATTTCTTATCATGCCCCATTTTCATGTATTTTTATGCATTTTTCCTTTTATGCTTTTTTTTTTTTGCATTTACAAGCAACCATTTATCCTTTACGCACACTATAGGGTTTTATGTTTCAAATTGAACAAACAAAGTATGAATATATGTAAAATGATATTTAAAGAAAAAATACATAATTTGAGCACCCAATTTGAAGGTCATATGAGTCTTAGGCATGCATTTTATAATAAGACTATTTTCAACCTCCATTTTACAAAAGGCTCTGAATATTGGTAAGGTAGAAGTCCTTATTATTTTTATAATGTACTATGGATGAAATAAATAGATTTGGAATGTTATTAAATTAACCCCAAATATTAGATGACTAAATTTGAATATATATAGAAGCACGGGTGTGCATTTCCATTGGGTCAGTGTCTATTGTTTTGGTCTGTCAATTTACAAGGTAGGATTTTCCTCTATTACACAACAACTGATTTTTTGTTTTCAAATGAAAATATAAATATGTAGACATGTGTGAAATTATCTAATACACCCTTAAAAACTTGAATCATTCAAATTTCATGTGTGTAAAGTCGTGGGCGTGCATTTTTTTTAATCTTGGCATGCATTTTTGCATAAATGTAGAAATTATACTTTAAAAGAAAAACAAGTATTTTACTCATTCAAGTATTCCATTTTAGTATTTAAAGAGTCTCATACCTGTTGATATGTTTATTTATTTAATTATTGTTCAGTCATATAACCTTGTATTCTTTGATGATTTATGCAGGTCTTTACAACTAAAATGCAACTAACAAGTAGCCTATGTGTGATGTGGTTGTACAAGTTCCTTCCTCATGGAGCTCATCAATATAGGTAGTTATTACTAATTTTTCCATTTTAGTTATTGTGTGTGCCCATTTGCTAGGGATTCATGTGTATTTCAACCCTTTACTAAATTATAGGCACAAATTACCCTAATATGCATTATTTAGTGTTTAAAACAAATCCACATTTTGTAACTTGTAAATTAACAACGACAACACATGGATTTTTCTTCCTAGGGAATGCATTTCTCATCACGCCCTCTTTTCATGCATTTTTATGCATTTTTCCCTTTATGCATTTTTTTTTATTTACAAGACAACTTTTAGCATTTATGCACACTATAGGGTTTTAGGTTTCAAATTGCGCAACTAAAGCATGAATAAATGTAAAATGACAAAATCCAAACTCCACAATTTTAACCACTCATTTTGGAGTTCATATGATTCTTAGGCATTCATTTTATAGTAAGAAAATTTTACCCTCCATTTTATAGAAGGTCTTGAATCTTGGTTCAAGGTAGAAGCCCTTAGTATTTTTTAAATGAACTCCACATGAAATATATAGATTTTTCATGTTATTAAATTCACCTCAAATATTAAATCACTAAATTTGGAGCTATATAGAAGCACGTGCGTGCATTTCCAGTAGGTCACCTTCTACTATTTTGGCCTCTCAATTTACAAGGTAAACTTTATCTCTTTTACACATTAACCACTTTTCTGTTTGAAAATGAAAATAAAAATTTGTAGAAAGGTGTAAAATTACCTAAGACACCCTTAGAATCTTGAATCATTCAAATTGAAGGTGTGTAAAGACCTGGGCATGCATTTTTTTGAAGCTTGGTGTGCATTTATGCACACACACATAAATTACAGATTAAAAGAAAAACAAGTATTTTTCTCATTAAGGTATTTCGTTTTAGTCTTTCTAGGGATCATACATGTTGATTTGTTTGTTTATTTATTTAATTATTAATATTCAGTCATACAACCTTGTATTTTCTGATGATTTTAGCAATTCTTCACAATGGAAATGCAACTAACAACTAGCCTATGTGTGATCTAGCTCTACAAGATCCTTCGTCATCGAGCTCATAGACCTAGGTAGTTAGTGCTCATTTTTCCATTTTAGTTAGATTGTGTGCAAAGTTGCTAAATATTCATGTATATTTCAACCCTTTACTAAATTTTGGGCAAAAATCACCCTAGTATGCATTCTTTAGGGTTTACAACAAAAACATAGTCCTGCAACTTGTAAATTGTAAATTAAAAACACCATACATGGATTTTTGTTACTAGGGCATGCATTTATCATCATGCCATTTTTTCATGGATTTTTCCCTTTAGGCATTTTCTTACATTTACATGGAAAATTTTAGCGTTTATGCAAAGAAGACGGTTTTGGTTTCAAAATAAAAAACCGAAGTATCAATAGATGTAAAATTATAAAATCCAATCTCCACAATTTGAACCACTCAATTCGGAGGTCATATGAGTCTTGGGTGTGCATTTTACAGTAAGACGATTTTACCCTCTATTTTACAAAAAGTGTGGAATATCGGTTGAAGGTAGAAGTCCTTAGCCATTTTAAAATGGACCATGTCTAATATGTATAGATTTAGAATGCTATTAAATTCACCTCAAAACTTAGATAATTAAATTTAGAGCTATATAGAAGCATGGATGTGCATTTTCATTTGGTCACTTTCTATTGTTTTGGTCTCTTAATTTACAAGGTAGAGTTTGTCCCTTTTACACAACAACCACTTTAGTGTTTGAAAATGAAAATTTAAATATGTAGAAGGGTGTAAAATTATATAATACACCCTTATAAGTTGAACCACTCAAATTCCAATGTGTTAAGGCCTGGGCATGCATTTTATTGAAGCCTGGTATGCATTTCTGCACAAGGGCATAAATTACAGTTTAAAAGACAAACGTGTTTCTCTTAAGTGTGACTGTGCATTTTTAGTTGTAGAGGCTCTAAAAAGATTGAATTAGGGTTTATGCAATAAGATAAACTATATCCTAATTGTCTATATCATCATATAGTGAGAACATTTCCATCTACATCTGGCTAAAACTACTCTCTATATCCAATGCAATTTGATTTTTTTTACTTTATTGTACGGGCGTTAGACTTATGACACATTTCCATATCATTCCCAATAAGACTTGGATATCTCCTATATTTCTCCTCTGACAAATCCATTATGCCATATCGTTGGATCACTAATGGAATGCGTTCTAAAGAGTATCACCACACAGATGTAGGACACCTTCCATAAAGTAACAATTTGGATGGTGTTCGCATCGAATTTCCAATGGTACTTACATGCACCGATGTCACAATAACAACTGTCGCTATCACTAAAATGAGGGTTTCTTTCCTCGTGATGGTTTCTTGGAAAATTCCATGTAGTATATCAATGTGTTGCAATACTTCCATTGTATAATGGTTGTAATAGTGACAATTTTTTGCAATGAACATATATTTTGTAAAATCTATCCACAATTGCCACATGAAAGTATGGTATGTCAGATATCTGACATACATTTAGGGTCATCAAGATTATGATGAAAGGGGTTTGAAGAATAACCGAAGAGGGACTTTTTCAGAATCCAGACAGGTGTTTGTCGGATGGGCATCATAACGACATCGAAAAATGAGGTAAATTTACTATTTTTTGGAATCTCGGTACCTAAAATTGTACAAGATGGAAAATGAGAAAGCAATATAAACTTCCATAGACTATAAATTTAGTCTCAGAGCTAACATTTGGGAAAATGAGGAGTCAATGGAAATTTCATGAGGAGGAGAAGCCATATATCAACCTAGAATTTTGAATGGAGCACTACAATTTTCTTAGAAAATAATAAAATAATTTTGCAGTAGTAAAAGTAGAGCAATGAGTGGAAATTAGAACTTGAGAAGGATGTATATGTTTTCTCGGAACTCGAAATGAGGCATGAATATAGACATTGGAGAGATGCTTCATAGAATAATGTGTCGAAAGCATCATAAATTTACAAAGTGCATTATGTTCTTCATAAACTGATATGAAGAATAACTTGTAATATAATTAATGAAATGTTTTATAGTATGCATTTTATAACAACAATTATTACATGCACATTTCTTGTAGAATTGGAGGTACAGGAAAAAAATAAGTTCTTATATGAGGACTAGATTTATGGAATATTCCCATGGATCTTATAGCCATGAGGAAGAGATCAAAGGTTTATATGTCAGCATGGGAAATGTTGAGATGAGTGAAATGTAAGAAGAGGTAGAGAGTAGCCTATGGATTTGGATGACACTATGAGAAGTGTGTAGAGGGAGGTGCAGAGCTACAGGGAAGCTAATGCGATGATAATGAAATATCACGACGATATATTACATAGTATGAATATGTTGTAGAGGAAACTGAATAAAGACTATGGCACAAAGTAAGTAGCTAATTCTAGACAAGGGGAAGAATCCAAATCCCATAGAAAAATGGAGGATCATGGGAATGGCACGTAGTTAAGGAGTATGAGCATGTTCCATTGTTCCCTAGAGAAATGCACTAAGAAATATAATAAAATTTTAGGTCCAGGGAGCATCCCAAGTGTGTCTCATGTTAGGAGAAACATGAGAGGGCTTGAGCCCAACATTTTACAAGGTGAATTGAGGAAAATCAAGGCACCAAATTTTAATGGTGAGCATAGAAAGGGAGAATACGATGAAGCATGGATGTTTGAAATGAAGAAATATTTCCAACTGCATGATTACCCCTCAGGGTTAGAAACCAAAATTGAAACCTAGCACTTGCAAGGAAAGGCATTCATGTGGTGGGATCAACTTAAGAAAAACAAACACCTTGACGAGAAGAAATTCTCATGAAGATGATTCAAATGACATTTCCAAGAGAGATATTTGTTCGAGTGATGCGAGAGCATTTCTCCAACCCAACAACTCGCTAGCTAGAAAGCTCACTTAGTGCACATTCAAGGAAGGCAGAGGCTCTAACCCCCTCATTTCAAATTTTAAATTGAAATTAAATGTTTGTAAGGCTGGAAGAGAGACGTCGATGCCTTTGTGCA
The DNA here is from genome assembly GCA_009831015.1 of Picea engelmannii. Lineage (NCBI taxonomy): Eukaryota > Viridiplantae > Streptophyta > Pinopsida > Pinales > Pinaceae > Picea > Picea engelmannii. The sequence continues at coordinate 380,932 of ML784282.1, read as the reverse complement.
GATAGTAGATAGAGTCTCCTTTAATGGCTGGTAGGATGATAAAATCTAGATCCGATTCAGACTAGAAAACCATTTATTGTAATTCAATGTAAAATAATGAGAGTAGGTAGCTTGGAGGGAAGAGCTCGAGGAGCCCCTCTTTTGTAAAAAAATATCTTTGAATCTAGATTCATGAGAAGGAAAAGGAGATTAGAATAGAGAAAAAAAGAGAGAGTCGAGACTCTGTTGCAATCCCAACTCACCCATATTGTAATCGAACATTCATATTAATATAAAGAGCACTTTTTCCTGCATGAGACTCTTTGTGTGTTTTTGTGGTTATGAATGAATGTCATATGTGTGTTATTTTATGTTGTAGATGTATGTTAGGTTCCATCTACATGGATAATCAAATTTTTTTATCTATGGGTTTTCTTATTTCAATATGGTTCTTTGTGGCTTAATGCAAGGGGTTGCATGACAGAGTGTTGAAGACTCTGTGAGCCAGTGAAAAGAGTGCACATCTAAGTTCTGTGGAATTCAAGAAAGGACGTGCCAGGAGGGTGCACTAGAAGAATCATAAACTCAAAGTTGAAAGCCTCAGAGTTACTAAATACTTTGGAGGTGAGACTATGTAGAGGAGGACACAGAGAGAAGACATAATTGTTGAGGGTTCTATGAAGCTCTACCAGGAGGGCATCAAGCGAGTGCAAAGAGTGCACAAGAAGGACTCTATTTTGAATTCATATAAAAGGGAAGTGTCTAGGAGGAAGAGACTTATAGATTTTTTTAATACTTTGTAGGCTCAACAAGGAGTGCTTGAGCATAAGTTGCCAAGAGGGCACTTGCATCTCTTTGAGGGACAGAAGGGACATATACCTTTGAGGTTCGATCAGTTGAAGCTCAAGTTTACAGAGTTATTGAATACTCTAGAGGAATACCTATGCAAGGAGTGCACAAGTCCAACACTCAACGAAAGTGTTGAAGACAACCAGTTGAAGGTCGGTCAGAGGGCAGGGAGTGTGAATAGAGAGAACTTAGTTTAAGTTCAAAGGCTCAGGAGGTCGAGCATAGAACGTGCTAGTAGGGAACCAAAAGTATTTTAGGAAGACATATGAGGGCAAGTCCCTTATATATTGAGTGAGTTAAAAGATCATAAGAGATAGCATAAGGAGCGTGTAGGAGTGGAATTATTCTAAGGCCCAAAGCTCAGGAGAGATATCATATTTAGAATGGGGGTGAGAGTCAAGACACTGGTCTCATACCAGAGTAATCGAAGGCCAAGACCTTTGAAACTTTTGAATTCTTACAAGACTAGGAAGAATGCCAGAGCTGAGTAGAAGGAGCGTCAATAACCATTAGATCAGTTGCAGAGGAGGAGATATGGAGCATTGAATCTCACATACAAACACATAGGAGGAACACACAGAGGAGAAAAGATCTCGATCATCGGATTTGAGGGCGTGGACCAATAGTCGTTTGATCTGGAGGAAGGTGCACAAGGATTAAACCCTTCGATAGTGTACAGAAGAGAGGACTTTGTGAAGTCCCAAAGTTTCTATGAGATCAAAACCTTCCATCATCAGGGGACAGGTTGCAATAGATTTTAGAGGACCAGGTGATCTGAGGGAAGAAGTCTTTCAACTTCGCGAAATGTGAAGTCTTCAAATCATCGGAAACATCCATCGAAAGGGACGCATGGTGAGCGATCATCGTTTTGCTGACTCACACATCGAAGACGTCAAAGGGGAGAATCGTGGGCACTCATGAGGTCCGAGTTTGCGACTTGATCATAGCCGTCAATCGAGGAGAAATATGGACCATTGATTGTCTAGGGAGAATTTTGGAATATTGACATTTTGAGAGTGGGAAGAGCATAGAGGTATCGTTCTCAGGGTTCGTGAATCATGAAATCCTGAAGAGATATGGACTGTCATATCATGGGGAAACGAGGACCATTGATATGGCATAAGAGGTCATCGTGGCTTCAAACATCGGGAGAATGGAGTTGAGAAGCTATATCGGGAGTTTTCGATACATGAAATCTCGACGCAGTCAGAGGTTTGGCACCAAATCATAGCGAGTGGTCATATGGAAGGAGGATAAGGGAGGAGCTAGCTAGTGCTAGGCCCCTGTCAGGATTTATAAGGTTGGGAGAGTCGGGGTGACTCACAAAAAAATACCCTACTCGTGAAATAGCGACGTGCCTTTGCTTAGTCTTATGGTCATGGGTAGTGGTCACATGGAGGGAATCTCACGTCTAATGCATGTGCGTGCGAGAAGATTTTTTCATTTGGACCTATGGATTTGTTCGTGGGATTCCAATAGGGAATCAAAGAGCTGCTTCAACTTAGAGAATTAGTGTGATCCTTGATCGGGAGGTCAGCGGACCCTTCCGAGGTAAGTGGTCTGCGTCAGGTGGTAACAGAGATTAGAATTTGTCTATAGATCGTAGGCAAAGGAAAAAGGAGAAGTTATGAATAATCTCGGTTGCAGAGTGAACAACAGACTTCCCAGGAGGGCAGGTGGAGAAAGAGAACGATGGATACTGAAGACTAAAGGAGTTGTCAAATCATAGACCACCAATAGAAAAGAAAGGATGAGATGGAAAAAGAACTTAGGGAGGTAAGAGAACAAATGTAGAAGACTGAATTTAAAATGCAGCAGGATGCAAAAATGCATTGGGTGTATGAGTGGCCCATGAAGAAGAAGGTAAAATGGCCAGTTCAAAAATTGTTCGTGAGAGGAAAACAACAACAGTTGAGAATGTGGTTGAGGTATGTTGAAATCCTCATAGGCGAAGAGGATATGGTTCATATATGTGAGCTACAAACTGGGAAGAGTCTCAATGATTATGAGGAGAAGAGATCAGAGAAGGGTCTCAAAAACTACCAGGTGAGCAGTGAGGAACTTTCAGGTTGCCTAAAGGGAAATGAGAAGAGGTCAATGGTTGATCTCAAAGACTTCTAGGTGGATAGTGAAGAAATTTCAGATTGCCACGTGGGAAATGAGGTGGGATCATTGGAGGATCACATAAACTGCCAAGAGGGCAGGGCAGAAATCCGAGATTGCCAAGTGGGAAAGGGAGACGAGATGAGACTATCTGATAGTCTCATGAACTTAGAGGTGACATCATATCATCCAGGAATGCTGACAAAATAGGATCAGGGGAGTATTCTGATCATTGCGGTAATTGATATATTCCTACCAAGCTTCCCAGTTGAATCCAGAGAATGTGTTGCATATGCATCAACAGAAGAAGGAAAACCAGTAGTGACTGTCATAGAGGAAGAATAGAAGGAACATACACTAACGTTTTCCCAAGAAAAAAGAGAATATCATTCCGTAGAATGGATTGAAATTTTCATCCAGGAAGCTAAACAGAAGATGACTGGAACGTTGAAGACTATAGAAGAGGAGGAAGAAAAAATGTACTTTGCCAATCTATGTGAAGAGTTGTAAGCCCTAGAGAGAAGGGTGATCGTGAAAAATCATCACATCCAACATATCATGTTGGAGACATATTGAGCATACCAACCTTAGGAGCAGATAAAGGAAGTTGGAGGTATGCCAACAAGAGAGTTGGCAGTCAAGCCGTCAAAGGAGGAAGTTGAGCAACAACTCAGTGATGAGACTGCAGAACTGAATTATGAAGCAGGGTGGAATGCTAAGCCAACAAGAGATAAATAAAATTGCAAGGGGGATCAGGTTGATTTTCCCATCAATGAGGAGGGAGTGCATTGAAGAAGACTTCATAAAGAGAGCCATCCATCGGAACAATGGGACAGAGAGATAAAATAAATAAGGAGGGTGATGTTGAGGTCAGCGCAAGAATCTGTCAGCAGGAAGAATCTGAACAAAATGGATCCTACAAGAGAAGAAAGGCAGCAACAAAAGCGAAGCAGTGGAGCTGATGGACAAATCCAAAGAACAGTTTGGGATCCAGGTGGATTTCAACAGAGATGGGAAGCTCATGAGTAGGAACTCATGAATTTTTCACAGTAGTGGAGTATGATGCAGGAGAATCTTTCCAACCCAACAACGTGCCATCTAAATATCACACTCAACGCGCATTCAAGGAAGGGAGAGGATCCAACCACCTCATTTCAAATTTTCAATTGTAATTAAATGTTTGTACGGTTGGAAGATCCACGCCGATGCCTTTGTGTAGATAGTAGATAGAGTTTCCTTTAATGGTTGGTTGGATGATAAGATCTAGATCCAATTCAGACTAGATAGCCATTTATTGTAATTCAATGTAAATTAATGAGAGTAGGTAGCTTGGAGGGAAGAGCTCGAGGAGCCCCTCTTTTGTAAAAAAATATCTTTGAATCTAGATTCATGAGAAGGTGGATACTAGAATAGAGAGAAGAAAGAGAGATATGAGACTATGTTGCAGTCTCAACTCACCCATATTGTAATCGAACATTCATATTAATACAAAGAGCATTTTTTCCTGCATGAGATTCTTTGTGTGTTTATGTGGTTATGAATGAACGTCATCTGTGTATTATTTTATACTTTAGATGTATGTTAGGTTCCATCTGTAGGGATAGACATAATTTTCTATCTGTGGGTTTTTTTGTTTCAGTTTGGGTTCTTTGTGGCTTAATGTAAGAGGTTACATGAAAGAGTGTTTAAGACTCTGTGAGATAGTACAAAGAGTGCACATCTGAGTTATGTGGAATTCATGGAAGGATGTGCCAGGAGGGAGAACCAGAGGAATCATGAACTAAAAGTTGAAATCCTTAGAGTTACTCAACACTCTGGAGGTGAGACTGTGCAGAGAAAACATAATTGTTGAGGGTTCTATGAAGCTCTGCCAGGAGGGCATCAAGCGAGTGCAAAGAGTGCACAAGAAGGACTCTATTTTGAGTTCAAGGATAAGGGAAGTGTTTAGGAGGAATACACTTACATAGCTGTTGAACAATTTGCAGGCTCATCAAGGAGTGCTTGAGCATAAGTTTCCAAGAGGACACTTGCATCTCTTCGAGGGAAAAAAGGGATAGAGACCTTTGAGGTCCATGCAGTTGAAGCTCAAGGTTACAGAGTTACTGAATACTCTAGAGGAAGACCTATTCAAGGAGTGCACCAGGACAACACTCAACCAAATTGTTGAAGACATCCAGTCGAAGGCCAGTCAGAGCACAGGGAGTACACATAGAGAGAACTTACTTTAAGTTCGAAGGATCAAGATGTTGAGCACATAAAATGCCACAAGGGCACTAGAAGTATTTTGGGCAGTCGCAGGAGGGTGAGTCCCTTAGACATTGAGTGAGCTTAAATATCATAAGAGATATTACAAGGAGTGTGCAAGAGTGGACTTATTCCAAGGCCCAAAACTCAGGAGAGACAGTGTCTTTAGAACGCGGGTGAGACTCACGACACCAGACTCACAACGGAGTAATCGAAGGCTGGGAAATTTGAAACTTTTGAATTCTTCCAAGTCTGCAAAGAACCCTAGAGCTTAGGAGGAGGAGCGGGAGAAGCCATTAGGTCAACTACATAGAAGGAGATATGGAGCATTGAATCTAACGTCCAAACACATAGGAGGAACACACAAAGGAGAAAATATATGGGTTGTCGGATCTGTGCGCATGGACCAACAACCATTGGATCCAGAGGAAGATGCATGAGAGTTAAACAATTTGATAGTGTACACAAGAGTCGACTTTGCAAAGTCCCGAATTTTCGACGAGATCATAATCATCCATCGTGAGAGGATAGGTGGTAGCAGATTTCAGAGGATCGGGTATCGGAAGATCTGAGGCAAGAAGTATTTCAACTTTGGGAAACATGAAGTCCCAAAATCATCAAAACCGTCCATTAAAAGGGATGTGTGGCGAGCAATCAACATTTCGATGACTCACACATCAAAGAATTCAAAGGGGAGAATCATGGGAACTCGCGAGGCCCGAGTTAAAGACTTGATTGTAGTCGTCGATCAAGGAGAGATATGGATCGTTGATTGTCCAGAGACTATTTTGGAATATCGACATTTCAGGAGTCAGAAGAGCATAGAGGAACCATTCTCGGAGTTCACAAATCGTGAAATCCTGATGCGATTTGCACCATCGAATCATGGGGAAACGAGGACTGTCAATCTGGCATAAGTGTTCATTAGGGGTTCTAACATCGGGATTATGGAGTTGAGAAGATATATCAGGAGTTCTTGATATGTGAAATCTTGACGCGCTCATAGGTTTGGCCACGGGTCATAGAGAGGGGTCATATGGAAATAGGATAAGGAAGGAGATAGCTAGTGCTAGGCCCCTGTAGGGATTTCAAAGGTCGAGAGAGTCGGGGTGACTAACAAAAAAATACTTGACTCATGAAATCGCGACGCACCTTTGGTTACGCTTGTGGTCACGAGTAATGGTCACATGGAGGGAAGCTCACTTGTGATGCTTATGCATGTGGGTTGAGTTTCACATTTTGACCTGTGGATTTGTTTGTGGGATTCTAGCAAGGAATTGAAGAGATGCTTCAGCTTAGAGAATTAGTGTGATCCTTGACCAGGAGGTCAGCAGACTCTACTGAGGTAGGGGGTTTGCATCACTCAGAATTAATATCAAAGGAATATGAAAGAGCTCTTTGAACCTAAGTTGTGAAGCATGATAATGGATGAATATGAGAATATATTCTTTAATTTTTTGAAGTATGTAGGCTTCATAAAGGATGAGAAGGTAAAAATCCAAATATTTCTAAGTGGTTTACCTTCTTTCTATAGTGACAAGATACATTATGATAACCCTAGGACTTTGGAGGAGGAAATAAGGAGAGAAAATAATATTTATGAGCATAGCAGAAGAAGGTCAATATTCCTAAAATCTTGGAACGACAATATGGAGGGAAAGAAGGAGCAAAGAAAAAAAGGTTTTAATGAACCCTTTTTTAGAAATAAATCCCAAGAAAATTAACAAGGAAAATCAATCGAAAATGAGATCGATATGGTAGATTCCTTTGTGAAAAGGAAAAGAAAACAACCCATGAAGTGTTTGAATGTGGGGGAGACCACTTGTATAGGGACTACTCTCATAATGGATAAATGATGAGGACTATACACAATATTTAGGAGGCTGAAACAATGAAAGACATGGGAGAAAACATGCCAATAAGTTATGCAACCTTGGATGACAAGCAAGCAAAGTATGATCCCCCCATGATTGAATTGGAAGGTAAGATTGATAACCATCCCATATCAATTTTAATTGATTATGGAGCTAGAGATAGTTACACAAAATCTGATATTGTTGAAAGATGTCATTGATAAAGAAGTAAGCATAAGAAATCTTTGTTGGTTCAACTATCCACAAAGGATAATAGGAAAATCAATGAGATGGTTAATCATTCTCCAATAGAAATTAATGGACTCAACGTCAAGTTATATGTGAACATCATACCATTAGGTTCATATGATTGTATAATTGGCATGGATTGGTTGGAAAAACACCATGTGTCCTAGACTATTCGAGCAAGAAAATCATGTGTCTTGATAAAGAGGACATGGACAAGGATGGGGGTTGATTAATGCACAAGAGAGGTGGGGTATAGAAAGGGGGGGTTTATCCATAATTTTAATTCCCAAATCCTTTTTCTTTATTTTAATATTTTTAGTGAAACTTTTTTTTTTGGTTGAGTGTTCCCAAAGCCATTCATTAAATTCCTATAAGAGGGTGGGTGTGAGGATTCACATCCCATATTTATTGGGAGCATGAGGATGAATGAAATTATTTTGGGGAAGAGTGTAAGTCAAGAAAACAACAAATTGAGAGGAAATTTGTATGGCCAAGGCAAGTAGTTTTAGATATTCACCTTTTTTCATGAATATCAAATAGAGAATAGAAGAGAAGAGCATTGGATATAGATAAACAATGGAGGGTGAATTCTATATAATTATTGAAGCTGAACAATGAAGAAACAAGTTGTCATGATTTCAAAAGAACTGGGTTGTTAGGACTGAAGAGTGAACTCTTGTGATAGTTGCACTCGAATAATAACAACAATAGTCTCAAAGATTTACCATCCAATTTAAAAGAAATATAAATTTCATGAACCGTAATATCTATCGTTACTTCAGGAGACCATGGAGATGCACAAATATGTAGGGGTCATAGTGAATCTCGCATGCCGAAAGAAATCATGCAAACATGAAAATATGTAGTGATCATAACGAACCTCACATGCTAATGTAATCAAACCGAATGTCACTAGAATGAAACAAAAAATAAGTAGTTACACCTGCATCATATTAATAATTTTAAAAATTGCAATAATTACTCGCATTTCAATGCAAACAATAGCATCTCGAAGAATTTATCCTTGCATATGCTACATTCTCTTCCAAATTTAACCCCAACTAAACAAGTCATAACCATACCTGAAATGTTGAACCTAACAAGATTCATGTGTACATGAATCTGACCAACAACTCTATAATTATAAAACCAAATATAAACATTTACTATGATGTCTACCTGATTCGGTCATTTACCACATAAACAAAAGCCCTCATGGGATATTAATGTTCATTTTTGGAATCTATGCTTATAATGCAAGTAGGACACCACATTCTATAAGACCGATGGTAAATTAACCTCCGTGATAAATAACAAATTTCGGCAGAGAACTATGCCAAAGAGAACATTGAAGGGTTAATTAAAAGCGTTGAGAGATGAAACAATTTAACATCATATTTTAAAACACAAATGTTTGATATTTTAAAAATAAATACATAATTTTTTTATTTTGTTTAATATATTAATAGAAAATAGGTAAAAATATTCAATATTTTATAATTAAATATATAAAATAATTATTATCATAAAATAAAGGAAATATTATAAAATAGGATATTTTAATCTCAATTAAATATTTTAGAATAACACTCATGTACATAAAGATATTTGATATATTTAATATTTTGTAAATAGATATATATAAAAATATTGTCATAAAATAAACAAAAATATTATAAAATTGGATATTTTTATCTCACGTAACTCTTTTAGAATAAAACTCATGTACATAAACATATTTGATATTTTAAAATTAAATATATTCATCTTTTTATTAAATATTTTAATAGAAAATAGGGAAAAACAATTGAGTACTTTAGAAATACATCATGAGTGGGTCTAATGGTTAATAACTTGTGTTTTCTCCTTGGAAGTCACATGTTCAAATTTAGATGGGGGTATGTTATGAACACTTCCCTATACTTTAGGAGTCAAATCATTGTGGAGGGGGTCCATTGTCCCACTAACAAGGTGTTCCCAAACATTAATTTGGTGTCTAGATTGGTCATGACCTTAAAAATAGATTATTATTATAATATTACTTTACATGACCCATGTGTATATGCAAGTGTTATTTATCTTTATGATCAATACCAAAGATTTTTAATCATTTTAACCACAATATGCAAGCGTTATTTATCTTTATGATCAATATAGAATTATCATCCAATAAGTGCAGAGTAAATAAACCATGAACAAATGAACAATCAAATACATACACAATAAACCAATATTTTTTATCTAGAAACCCAATCGAGGATAAAACCACATAATGGTTTTTCTTATTTGTCTTTAAGAACTACATTTATTGGAAAAACCAACTTCTTTTGTTTTTCATCTACAACTACAAGGAGGCTTTCATCGCCTATTTTCAAACTACAACCTAAGGGAACCTCAAAATCCAAAATTTTTGCTACAACCAGAAGGAGGCTACAACCCTCTATGTTATCCGACTACAACCACCTATCCTTGCCCCGTCCAACCACCTTGAAATATAAGTGTCAAATGTAGAAAATGAATATGTCACTGTCATATCCTCTTCTGTCAAATCTTTCACTGAGAATCCTGTCATTGTATACTCATCAACCTATCTGATCTGAAAAGATATACCTCAAACACTATACCACAAGTCTGTACCTCAAACCATGTGCTAGAACCTCACTGTTATACAACCTCTATCTGTACCAATAACTTTAGCAACATACCTCAACCAAAATCCCTCAAACATGAACCGATACTAAACTTTAGTAGATCTTCCTCAGATCAACTCTACAACAAGCCCTAAACTTCCAAGAGGAAATCCCACAAATTTACAAGGAAAGACCTCAACCAGATTCATAAATTTAACACTACAGATATGAAAACCATACCTTTTTTCTTCTTGTAGCATTATGTTGTTAAGGATTTGCTGCCGTGAATCTGCTACAATGATTTTTCTGCCGCAATTTTTCTATTGAAAATTTTCTACCTTGGTTTTTCTGTCGTGATTTTCTTTCCACACTTTTCCTGCCATGATTTTTCCACCATACTTTTCCTTCCACGATTTTTCTACCGCATGATTTTTCTGCCATACTTTTCCCACCACACGTTTTCTACCGCATTTTTCCTACCGTGATTTTTTTTTCTGCGTTTTTCCTATCATACTTTTCTCTATCAATAATACCTACCCGAATAACTTTTCACAAAATAGATATTCAATTATATTCAAATAGGTGCTAATGGGAGAGCTTTTATCTCTTATTTATACTTTCATGTAGCTTCCTCAAGGGGTTACCTTCTAACCAACTTAACCCACTTTCATTCTTTAAGGGATAACCCACTCCTATCCACTTGTCCACTTCTAAACCACTTTGTTACAAATAGTAAATTATCCACTTCTAGATGCAACTAAATTATTTTTAATTATTTTCTTATTGCAAGAACTTAACCGATGAGTAACTCCTATTTTCACCCACTTGACTAGTCAACTTCTTCTAGGAGCTTCTAGAATTAATTTGACTTCTTTGACCTTTTAGATAACTCATGAGGGTTCGTCCCCATCACCAGGTTATAACGCTCTAACCGTGAGGAGTTATGTGATGTTTTTCATATCACCATAAATGGCATGACATGTACTATCCATAAAGAATAGTATTACTTGCAAATACATTAAACTTCGTACCATTATACATCAATCAAATTGAAGTCCATTAATCATACTGTTGGGGCTATTGAAATTTTCTACCGAACTTATTTTAGGGGTTGACATCAATGAAAACCAACCCAATTAATCAACAATCCCCCCTTTTGGCATTGATGGAAACACTCTAATACATTACTAAAGTCACATCGCTCATGCTCCCCTTATTACCATCGGTCCCCCTAGAACCATGCCTTTGTGCTCTCTCTCCAAGCATCTAACTTTTTATCCTGCATCTAATAAATCTCTCCCCCTTTGACATCAATGAAAAAGGTAACTTCTTGTCTAGGGTTTCTCCCCCTAACTGAATTATCCTTAGGGATACGCCTCCTAACTGAACTCTTCCTGAAACTTCTCCCCCAACCCGAACTGTCCTCTTTACGGTGATTCCTCGTATAAATGTAAGACATATAAGATAATCATTCAAAAACAATCATTTTGGAACATAAATCACTCCGAGTCTCTGGAGAAGATAATCAAAGGCTTCCCTTGTAAGTGGTTTTGTAAAGAAATCTTCCACTTATTATTTTGTTCCCACATATTCAACTTTGATGTTCTTCTCTGCAACATGTTCCCTTATAAAGTGATACTTTATTGGAATGTTCTTCATCTTGGAGTGCATATTCAGGTTCTTTGAGATATTGATGTTGCTTGTATGATCATAATAGATTGGAATGGGTTGATCATACTCAACCTGTATATTTTTTATAGTTTGTTTCATCCATAGAAGTTATGTACAACATGTTGTTGTTTCAATATACTCTGCTTCGACTATAGATAATGATATTGATGATTGTTTCTTTCTTAGCTAAGATACCAAACACTCGTCCAAGTAGAACTCTGCTCCATTAGTGCTTCGTCAGTCATCAATGAAACCTACCTAATCTGCATCTATGTAGGAAATAAGTGATAACTCATTACCTTTTAGATACTATAATCCAAACTCTTCTATACCCTTGAGATATTTGTATATCCTCTTTATAGCTAGAACATGTGATTCCTTTGTTGCGGCTTTGCTGCTTTGACTTTTGAATCTCCTTTATAAATATTTTGAAGTTTGTCTCAAATCTCTTTAGCAAAGATACAATTTATAACTTTGGTATATACTGAATCCCAAAGATCGTTCGAAAGTGCATTTCTGGATTTTTAATTATTTAGACTAAGTTTATTTTCGTTGTCAATTGTTGGCAGAAATGCTGGTTCTTTGTATCCATCTACAGTTGATTGCAAAACTTCAAATCCTTGTGCCTATAGATATGTTTTCATCCTTCTTCTCCATAATGCATTCTTTTGTCCATCAAACCATGGTATTCCATTTTTATACATAGTGTTTCTCTCCAGGATCTAACTTTCAGTGGTTAAACTATTTTTTTAAAGAACCTTCTTTCATACCAATTGTTGGATTACTAAGAGCGGGGTTGAATTAGTAATATATATTTTGAATCCTTTTAAACATAGTATTCAAGTGTTATTTATATTTATGATTAATATAGCATGTTCATCCAATAAGTGCAGAGTAAATAAACCATGAACAAATGAACAATCATACACATACACAGTACACTAGTATTTTTTATGTCGAAACCCAATGTAGGAGAAAAACAGATAATGTTTTTTCTTATTTGACTTTAAGAATTACATTCATTGGAACCACCAACTTCTTTGTTTTCTAGCTGCAATTGGAAGGAGGCTTCGACCCCCTATTTTTAGGCTACAACCTAAGGGAATATCCAACTCCCCAATTCTCTGGCTACAACCAAAAGGAGGATACAACCCCCTATGTTCTCCGACTACATCCAAAAGGTGGATTCAACCACCTATTCTTTCCCCGTCCAACCACCCTGAAATATAAGTGCAAAATGTAGAAACTGAATATGTCACTATCATAACCTTTTCTGTCAAATCTATCACTCAGAAACCCATCACTGTATACTCATCAACCAATCTGATATGATCATATATAACTGAAACAATATACCACAAGTTTTTACCTCAAACCATTTGCTAGAAACTCACTATTCTACAACCTATATGTGTACCAATAACTTCAGCAACATACCTCAATCAAAATCCCCCAAACATGAACCAATACTAAACTTCAGTAGATTTGCCTTAGATCAACTATAAAATGATCCCTAAACTTCCAAGATGGCATCCAACAGATTTTCAAGGAAAACCCTCAACTAGATTCATAAGTTCAACACTACACACATGAAAACTATACCTATTTTCTTTTTGTAGCATTCTACTGCCATGGTTTTGTTGCCACAATTTTTCTGCCACGATTTTTCTGCCACACTTTTTCTACCATGGTTTTTTTGCTGCACTTTTTCTACCACACTTTTCCTTCCACGACCTTTCTTCTGCACTTTTCTTGCCACACTTTTCCTATTGCAATTTTTCTGTCGCACTTTTCCTTCTGCTATTTTTCTACCACACTTTTCTCTATCAATAATACCTTTCCAAATAACCTTTCACAAAATAGATATTTAATGATATTCAAATAGGTGGTAATAGGAGATCCTTTATCTCTTATTTATACTTCGATGTAGTTTCCTCAAGGGATTACCTTCTGACCAACTTAACCCACTTTCTTTCTTTCAGGGATAACCTACTTGTCCACTTTTAAATCACTTTGCTACAAATAGTAAATTCTCCACATCTAGTTGCAACTAAATTATTTATAATTATTTTATTATTGAAACAACTTAACCCATGAATAACTCCTAGTTTCACCCACTTGACTAGTCAACTTCTTCTAGAAGATTCTAGAATTAATTTGACTTCTCTGACCTTCTAGATAACTCATGAGGGTTCTTCCACTTCACCAAGCCATAACTTTCTAACCTTAAGGAGTTATGTGACGTTCCACGCATCACCAGAAATGGAATGCCATGTACTATCCATATAGAATAGTCTTACCTGCAAACATATTAAACATCATACTATTATACATCAATGAAACTGAAGTCCCCTAATCATACTGTTTGGGCTACTGAAATTTTCTAATGAACTTGTTTCAAGGGTTGACATCAATGAAGACCAACCCAATTAATCAACATATGCTTTAACAAAATACTTATGCTTATGTTTTGACAATAGCCATGATATACCATAGGGAAACAAAACTATTTAATAAATATTTTTTTAAATTATATTTACACACAACAAAAGA
>ML784282.1:325615-366794 GCA_009831015.1 Picea engelmannii | reverse complement strand
AAAAAAAAAAAAAACACCTCGAAAGAGCATATAAGACATGGACACACCCTAGAACTAGCCTGGAACCATGAAAGAAAACTGGCAATTTTTTTTATTTAGACCAAGTCCAACACCAACTTCTCAACATTTTGGTTTGATGCTCGACAATATTCCAATACAGGGAAACCAGGAATGCTAATGAATCTTTCAAATATTTCTTAGAGAGACACAAATCTTGACAAATAGCCTTGTAAGTTTTCGAAGCGAAAGCATTTTTCTCTTTTTCGATTTTTGTGTCTAGTATGAACTCTAAAAATATGCAATGTTATTACTAGTTGTATTTTATATTCTCATTTGAAACCATTGGGTTTTCTTTAAGAAATAACATAGCCAACTGAGAAAATTTTCAACTCTCAATATTTGTAAATGCAAGGGGAAAACCATAGATAAAACAATATCCATAATTACTATATAGGAATATGATTCCCCTAGCTATAAATTCCATTCTTGGTCCTAACAGCCTTCTGCGCACACAAGAGCATTTGGAAATAGGGACTTATGCAACAAATCCCATAGAGAATGACTAATTGGTTGTAGTGCAAGATTTCAAGGAGTGGGCCAAGGTGCAACTCTTCAAGGGTGCCTACAACATTAGAAACCTCTAGATACATATTAAACCTACATATTATGCACCTTAAAATCAAGCTCAACCTGCTCTTATCATTTTTCAATGGGCCAACACTTCCTAACCTAACAAACCAACAAAATTTCCTTCTCAATCACACCAACAACCTCATAAATATAAAACCAAATTCTATTTCATGATTCACATACATTAATAGCACTAATATTCTCAAACATTTACCATACAACATAAAACCAAATTCTATTTTTCAAATGCACAGGCGCTAATAATAGCAATAGTCTGAAATATTTACCATGCATTTTAAAACCAAATTCTATTTCGTGAACATCATTGAAAAACACATACCATAGTGTATGTCCTTAATTTCGGCGATCATGGAAACACCCAAATATGCAATGGTCATAGTGAAGCTCACATGCTGCAAGAGACCAAGAAAACATGAAAATTTGTAGGGGTGAAAACAAACTTCATATGCCATTGTAATGAAATGCAATGCCTCTATAATGAAACCAAAAAAAAAAGAAGTCACACCCACATCCTATTAATAATTAAAAAAATTGTAATAATTACTAGTATGTTCGAGTACGTTCAACCTATAAAATTTATTTCAACCTAAATAAATATGTATGTTCGATTATGTTAAATTCCCCATTGGAACACCTACCAATGTACATTGGATCCCTGATCTGAATTTATGAGCGAACAAAATGAATAATAGACTCAATATAATAACATATATATATGGATAACAACAATCTATATCCAATGAACAATAACTTCTATTTAATAAATGAAATAGGATGAAACTGTAAAAATACAAAACTGAAACAACTTGCTCAAATGGTGGTAGCTATCTCTGATAAGAGATGTGGCTACTATGTGCATAGGTCTAAGAAGAATCATTATATTGAGGATCCAAAGGAATTTTTAACATTACTCATGAATTCCAAAACCCTAGACAACCAAAAACCTAACCCTAGGAGATGAAACGCCAAAATTTATGTGGGCCTCGATGGATAAGTTAGTACCTCAACTTCTAGGAGTTGTAAAGTTTGCATACGACCTCTGTTCTAGGCATGTGATAGCCCATTGGAAATGTATTTTCGAGAGCTACACATTATGCCATCAAAATCTGACTCTATCTAGAGTTTGATTATGGAAAGAAAAAAAAAACATTGCTTAGGGCCCCAAAACAAACCTAGAAGTACAAAAAGATGTGTTGACATGAAAACATCCAAAATAATTAAATTGGATTAGGTGGGAGGCCATTAATATCCACATGGAAACTATGAATGGATTCATACAACCCCACAAGTGTAGAACCCACAATTACAAAGAATTACAAAAGAACATGTTGAACTAAAAATTGTCAATAGGAGCTAGTTGGAATAGGTGGATGGCCACCAATATCCACCTGGATCAGTCCTCCCCCCTTAGGAATAAATGGTCTCCACTTCATTGAGTGCCCCCATTAGGTGAAGAAAATTCTGCTAAATTTGTCCCTGGGTGAGCCACTTTTCTTGGTGGAGGAGATACCCTGACTTGAGAACCTAATAAAGATGGGTCCCCTGCTGGTGAGTTCCCTTGACCTGTGTGTCATCTATTTGATCAATGGATGCATTTTCCATGAGTCAGGGTTGAGATCTGTTGGTGTCAACTATTCTGCGATCTCTGAGGTGTCAAATAATGGTGGAAAATATGGTCGAAAGAGGTCCACATTGAATACTGGGTGCAAGCCAAGGAAGGGTGGAGTGTTGATCTCAAAATCATTGTTACCCACAACCTTGGTGATAATGTAAGGCCCATAGTGAAGTGGTCAGATATTTCGATGGGGCCCTTTAAGGTGTTATTTCTACAAATGTAACTAGACCTTGTCTCTCACCTAAAACTGGTGCAATATCTGATGTTGATCATGGCGTTGTTTTTACTTAGCATTGTCTTTCTAAAAAATCTCATGGAACTATTGGCGAATGTGATGAATCCGCTGAAGGAATCTTGTGGCTTTGTTTGCCTTAGAATAAACAAGGGAATAATTTGTCTGTGTTATTACAAGAGGTAGTGCAACATCAATGGGACCCAAGGCTTGAAATCCTAGCCCCACCTAAAAGGAGCTTTGGTTGGTGGAACTATGGAGAGCCATGTTGTATTTGTGATGAACATAGGAAACCCACACGCATTCGAATAAGAGCTTGACAGTATCTTACATTGTGATGCTCTTCTTTCACATTGTGAGAATGGCCATATTCAAAAACCGTTCAACTACTACAAATACACAATCATTTACTTTCCTTGTGGATGGAAGGAAAGACATGTAATCCATCGATATGGATTCCCAAGGCCTATTGAGAGTAGGGAGAGGGGTGCATAAGACTTGCTTATTGATGGATAGCTTGGAAATGGAACATGCAATGCAATATATGATATATGTGTTGATGTCATATTGAAGTTTTCTCCAATAAAAATGTTTCTATAGAACGACCATGCTTTTCTTCATGCCAAAATTTCATGCCATCTGACTCTAGTGAGCCTCCCAAATCATATTTTCATGCTCACTTGAAGGAAAAAAGAGATGGCCCATATGGAATAACTGTTCATCTTGAATATGAAAATCAATAACATTCATGCCTGTAACCAAGCGCTGATAGGTGGGGCAGAATTCTGGATCTTGTTGATAAATTTGGGGCCACTCAGATGCCTCATGCCCATAGGAATGTCGCATGGTGGTGAGTGCAACCACGTGAGGTCGACTAAGGTAGTTAGTGACACGATTTGTGCTTTGTGCATTATACATGATATTGATATGGAACTGATATAGGTAGGTGGACCACTTCTCATGGTTTTCATTCTAAAAATTCCCATGTGCATGTATGAACTATAGAGGCTTGTGATCAGTGTGGTTGATTGTCTCTTTTCCCATAATGTAATTTTTCCATTAAATATATGATTGTACAATGGAATACATTTCCTTTTCATAGGTGGGGTATTTTTGTACAATATTTGAGAGTGTCTCACTATGGTATGCTACCGAATGAGCATGCTTAGTGAGAACTGCACCTACAACATAGTTGAATGCATCATTTTCAGTATCGAATGGTTGTTGCAGATCGGGTAAGGAGATCACTAGATTTGAGCACAAGTGATGCTTCAAATCATCAAATGCTTGTTGTTTTTCCTGCCCCACGGGAAATTTTCCCTACCACCAAACTTGGGCACTTGGATGAGGGCCCATGCAATATGAGAGAATCCCAGCACCAACCATTCGTAGAATTTGGCATGTCCCAAGAAGCTCTAAAGCTTGGTTAGTGTGGTCTGGCTGGCCAATCACAAATAACTTGGATATTAGTTGGATCAACATGTACTCCATGCTAATGAATAATGTATCCTAAGCTCATCAAATCACCTTACTGCATTTCTTAGCAGATATTAAAGAAATGGTTGTAGGCGGCACTACCTTTGGTATCGTGTACAATTGTCTACCCAAAGTAATAATAGCATTGTAGGGTCTATACTCATACACATCATGTTTCTTCCACAAATATGGTTGTGCTAAATGAACATCACAAACTTCAAGGGGAGAAATTTCACAAAATACCTTGTCTTTGGAAGGCTTGATGTCGTAGGGTACACAAAATTGTTGGTTGACACATAGATATCCTCCTTGGTGAAGCCAACTAATGGTGTAGGGATGCTGGTGCAGTGTTGTCGTAAGGTCCAACCGCTTGAATGCCTTTGCTGAGATCAAGCTTTTATGACTTTGGATATTGACAATGAAATGAAACAAAGCCCCCTTTACCCACATCTTTGAGTGAAAGAGGCATTCGCCTTCCTCAAGTTATTTTATTTCACTTGGATGAAATTTGGTGGTAGTGATAGTGGGATTGGGTTCAATGTCAATAATTCGCTTCTCTCCTTCTCAATTGATTCAGAGTCAGAATATGCCTCTAACCCAGACTCTTTTAGGTTGGCCACTAGTGACTGCTTGGAGCATCACTCTTTGGTGTTGGGCCAAGGGATTTTATAGTATTCACACTATTTTCCCTTGTCCTTCTTTGATTTCTCATTACCCTTCTTGTATTTGGACTTGGACTAGTTTTCCTGAGAGTGGAAATATTTTTTTTGTTCCTTTTTTTGCGGTTTGGGGCCACCTTTTCCCTCCTTCGACTGTGAGGAGATTGCAGATCCAAACTCTCGCCTCTTTTGCTGAAATTTCTGCTCGATCTTCCCAACATATCTATAATCCATACCCAATTATGCGATGTCCAAAAAATCCATTTAAGTTTCAATTTATATATCCATACAATAGCGACATTCTAGTTCTAGATGTCGCTCACAGTCTTTGATACTCAATTTGGTGCACAAGGTATGGAAAATATTGGTGAAATATGGTTTTTTCTGGTCCCTTTCTTGACGCAAGATGGTTCATCTTGTGCACTGGTCCTCATAGCTTGCAACAAGGTGGTATTGTTCTTTAATATGATCCCTAAAGGAATCCATGTGGGGGTGACCATAAATATTTTAGAATCCTCTATGGCCCTTTGCTCAGAGTAATTATCCCACAAGTCCTTAACATAGGGGACGACCTTGAGGAGTGGAAAAGTAATATTTTCCCTATCAGAAAAATTTTGGACCGAAAATTACCCTTTGAACAGATTAAAACATTTATCTACATCACCTGCATCTATCAGTCCTTCAAATAATGGAATATAAAAATTATAGGTACCTTGAAGGGGGTTGCATGGCCGCCTAATGAAGATGTGTCTCTTGTGGGAAATCCCTTAAGGATCTGTGCAAAGTTGTCCATCATTTCATTCCTTTTTCATGCAAGGGATTCCTAGAGCAACATTTTAAAAGGATATCTTGCTCCATCATCTTTATTTTTGTCCCCTATGGGTTGTTTTCGATCTCGGCAGGACCAATCTTTCAAAGGATCGGCTAGTTTGAGTCCCAACTTGTACCTTGATCTTGTCGGGGACATGAACAAAATAAAATAAATGAAGAGCAGATCACTCGGATACCACTAATATGGATTTATGAGGGGAATGAAATGAATAACATACTGAATACAATAACATAGAGATACAAAGAACAATAATATATATCGAGTGAACAATAACTTCTATTGAATAAATAAAATAGGATGAAACTGTAAAACTGCAGAATTGAAACAACTTGCTTGAATGATGGTAGTTATCTCTAAGAAGATATGTGGCTTCTATGTGCATCCATCTGAGAGGAATCATTACAATGAGGCCCCAAAATCATTTTTAGCATTACTCATGAATTCCAAAACCCTAGACATCCAAAAACCTAACCCTGGGAGATGAAACACCAAAAGTTATGTGGGCCCTAATGGGTAAGTTGGTACCTCAACATCCTTTAGTCGTAACTTTTTCATATGACCTCTGTTTTAGGCATGTGATTGCCCGTTGGAAAGGTTTTTTCGATACATTCACATTATGTCATCAAACTATGACTCTATCTATTGTTTGAATGGGGAAAGAAAAAAAAAACACGGTTTAGGGCTCCAAAATTTCCCTAGAAGTACATAAATTTGTTGTGACATGAAAACATAAAAAATAAGCCAATTGGATTAGGTGGGAAACCGCCAATATCCATCTGGAAACATTTTAGGGCCTTAGACAACTCGAGAAGTGTAGAACCCACAATTACAAAGAATTACAAAAGAACGTGTTGAACTAAAAACTATCAATATGATCGAGTTGGAACAGGTGGGTGGCCATCAATATCCAGCTGGATCAATCCCAACCCACACATTTTAACACTAAATGATAACTCTAGGAGAATCCACAATGTGACCACAAAGTAACATAATCATTTACATGGACTACACAACTAATAATATACAAAAAGGGATATCGTGAGATGATTCTCCACACTTAAAGAGTTAAAATTCATACCTTTAAGAAAAGTCACAGCTCGGAATTTTGAGCTCGGACAAAGAGACACAAATCCAAATGTAAAACACTAGCCCATAATGTTTTCCTTTCCTTGTTTTCTTTGCAAGGCAACAACACCCCCAATTTAATTATTTATGGCATATTTTTTAACAGACACATGAGGTTATACAACCACGCTAATAGTAGATGATGTAGAAATCTAGTGATCTATTTGCATGCTTCACATAAATTCCAACAGGTTGTAACCATACCTAGAACACCAAAAGGAATAACCACACTTGCAATGCTAAACCTAGCAAGAATAGACCCATGAAACCAAAAAAAAAATCATAAATATAAAATCAAACTCCATTGTCTCATGCATAACAATGTACACTGAATCACAACTCACACCATTATGACACAAAATCATAATGCCAGAAGAATAAAAAAAGTGACCAAAGACTAACAAAAACACTTACCAATGTACATTGGAATGTAACCCACCACATTTTAACACTAAACCATAACTCTAGGAGAAAAAAAAATCTAGTTCTTTTCTTGCACACTTGACATAAATTCCAACAATCGGTAAGCATAATTAGGTCATGAATCTGAACAAAAAATAAGAGAACCACTTATACACACTATAAAATCTAGAATATATAAATTACATTGGAGCGCAACCCACATCATCCTAACACTAAATGATAACTCTACGAGAATCGAAAATGTGACGAGACAGTAACAAAATGACTTATGAATGTAGATTGGAGCATAACCTAGAACATTTTAACACCAAACAATAACTACTGGAGGATAAAAAACGTTACCATAATAGATTTTAATTTACCATTGTGCTTATGCAATGTAGTTCTCTACTTGCACAGTGCACATAAATTCCAAAAACAAACATTTCTTTCCCATCATAGAATTGAAAATGAAGTGCTTTGCTGGCATGCTTGACGTAAATTCCAATGATCCATAACCATACCTGCAACAATGAAAGCTGTAACTATACCTAGAACACTAAACCTGGCAAGACTCGGCCCATGAATCCAACAAGAGAATAACAAAATCAGTTACACAGATTATATAAAAAACCATAACTATAAGAGAATAAAAAATGTGACCAGAGAGTAACATAACCAAGTCCCGTAGAGAAACATAAATGCATATGTAAAGCCCTGGTGCAAAACCATTTTCTTGGCACCGCTTCCTGCCCACTGAGTGCTCTACTAGATTGTGGTCGAGTGTTCTGCCTATACACTGAACCAAACGAGGTTTATTTACTATCGAGCTTATCGGGCTTATTGGGCTTGTCGATCGTGGTGATCAATATGCCACATTGTGCTGAATAATATGTTGCATCCTGTTATTTATGGTGGACCTTAATTCACCCTATCTACCTACACACTGGAACAACCTCAACTTACCATCAGACTTATACACTAAACATTAAATGTCATCGGGCTTATACACCAAACATTAATTCCCATCTAGCCTATACAATCACAATGACTATACTGAATATTAACTTCCCATCCAGCTATAAGTGGCAACCCCAAAACATTTACACATAATATATAAATAAAAAAAATCAATATATACATAATAAACATTATATCAATATATACTAAGTATTTTCTTTAAAAAACTGATTTTTATTTTATTTTTAAGAATTTCACATTTAGGTAAAATAATTATTCACATATTCCCTTGCCCATGGCACAAGACACAATCTATTAAAATAAAATAAAATAGTAATTTATAATTTCCAAAAATTTATTTTAGTAAAAAATAAATAAATAAACTTTAAGAAACATTGAAATTTTTTTAACCAAAATTTTGAAAAACCAAAAAATATACAATGATATCCCTCTCCCAACCATCAATCATTATATTAATAAAAATATTGCAACTGTTTTTATATTAATAAAAATATTGCTACTATTTTAAATACTCATATAAAAATATATATAAATTTTCCATAATATTATGTATAAATCCTTACCTTGGAGGAAAACAATTATAAAAGCATTTTCAAACACCATTCATTATAAAGTTATTCAAGAGAGGCGTATAAATTAAAAAAGATCTTTTGGGTGACTTCAACTTGTCTACATCCATCATAATTAACCTATATAAATTTAATTTGATTGAATTGAAAATTCTATGGTTTTAAAGGTTCAATTTGTAATTTATGCGTCCTTTATATTAAAGTAGAAAATATCTTTTGGGTGAGTTCAACTTGTCTCCATCCATCATAACTAACCTGTATTAATTTAATTTAATTGAATTGAAAATTTTATGGTTTTAAAAGATCCAATTTATAACTTATATTGGAGAGAGTGCACACATTACTTAAAAATTAATTAATTTCTCTATTATAAAATGCTTCAAATTATTTAAAAACCTATTAGTTTCATTAAATTCCCTACTTCAAGGTATGTGAAAGCCCATTAATTTCCTTATTATATGGGGAAGCCCATTAATTTTTTTATTATAAATGCTTCACCTTATTAAAAAGCTTATTAATTTCATTAATTTCTCTACTTCACGTTATGTAAGCCTATTAATTTTCCTAGTATAAGGTTATGGAAGCCGGTTAATTTTCCCTATTATAAGGTGATTCTCTCAAGCCAATTAATTTTCCTTAGTATAAGGTGATTCTCTCAAGATAAGTGAGTGAAGTGTAAAAGCCCATTAATTCCCTTCATACATTGGAACACCATTACCATTTTCAAAACAATTGTAAAACCCTAAAATTTTAAAATCCAAGACCTCGTGGAGCTCAAATTTAATTTAATGGGTTTGAGACCTTGAAAGGATGTGTCTAAACAATATAAATCAAGAGATCGGGGAGGGAAGTGAATGAGCAGGGCAGATCGGTTTCATTGCGAGAAATAACTATCAACCAACAAGCATTCTCGCTCTTGACTCTTTGTATTGGTCTCTATTTGCGGAAGACATCTCTGTAGAACAGATAGACCAAGGTTGTGGGCTTGGGCTCAGACTCAGGCTCGGGCTCGTCAGATTCGCTGAGAGAAAAAGGAGTTGGAGGGTTTTGAAGGGACTGAGCTTGTGTGCCCGCTTAACTCGAACCCTTTAACTAAAAATGTCTCTCGAAGGTGCTGCGTCTGCCCCCAATTCTCAGCTGTCCAGTGGAGGTTATAAAATGATTTCCCTGGACGAATTGGTAAATTCTCGTACAGAAACTTGGTATAGAACGATCTGTTGTGTGTTGTAGTCAAAGAATAGATTGCTATGTCATGGCCAGGTATTTGATTTGACACTTAGCGTTGTAATAATGATAAATTTAGGGGTTTTTATATGGTGTGTGAAACAACAGTCAGCTACTCTTAAAGTTGCTAAAAGCTTTAGGTTGCAACCTCTCTGGAAGTATCACCTAATGTTTGTTGTTGATGCAGATGTTGCCAGCGACTGTTTCTGCACTTGCTTCTGATGATATTCAAGCAAAGGAGGCTGCTGCTATTCATCTAGGAAAGATGTTATCTATAGGTCAGATTTTGTTTTATGTAACCTAATCAGAAAACCACAAGCAGAATCATAATTTTATTGCAATCTAGCAATCTTCCCAGCTCTTAGTAATGCCTTCTGTGTGCAGAAAGTAATTTTCCAATCGATGCAGTCATCTGGTCCGGTGCAGTTCCCCTTCTTGTCGATATTCTCAGGATGGGCGATATGCCTCAGCTTCAGGTAAGATGCAACTACATTGACTGGTAATACATCCATTTTCATTTGAAAATCAAATTTCAATCTATTTTTTTTTAAATATTATTGTTTCAATTTTTTAAGTTTTGACATTTTTCATCATAATCTAATGATAATGATAAAAATTTGAATCAAATCATAATTTTTGTGTAGTTTAAATTGTATTTTTGAATGTATAAATAGATCAAATAGATTTAGCATGCTGAAAAACTCATAAAACACATAGATTATACATATTTAACTACTCAAATTTAAAGATTCTTGAATTTGAATAAAATTTAAGAGAGTTTAGATTACAACTTTCTTACTACTATTTTACAAAATTAAAATGAAGTTGTAAGATAAAGCTATAATTAGTTTATAATTATTTTTTAAATATGATAAGATACATAATACAGTTGTCAAGTCAATACACTATTTAGAAGTCCAATTTATCAATTTTTTTTTATGTAAATGGAGTATATAAAAAAGGAGGTTGACTTTACATAGCTTAGAAGTCTGAGACAATGGGAGACAATGGCCTAGAGATTAGTGACAGTTGGATCCTGCTCATCCGGGGAAGAAAACATCACTAACCTTTAGTACTTTCAACCTCACTTTTCCGTACCTTAACCTGTTCTTTGATAAACCAACCTCTAACTTAGGGTGACACCTCATTAAATAGACCCTAATTTTAACATACAATTAACTAATGTTAATAATAATAACACCTTGTGGTTAGCAATTTAAACCACCTCATCAAATTAACCCTAGTTTTAACCTATAATTTAACAACGTCGGATTAAACCACTTAACCCTTTATTAAATACCTAACTTTACTTAACTTAACCTTAAAAACTAACTTAACCCTAAACCATTTCAAGACCAACCTAATTCCAACTTTCAGTCTTCCACCACTAGAATAATATTAACGCCACCTCATTACATTAACCCTAATGTTAACCTTTAATTAACAAAAAAACTAATATTAATAATATTAAACCAAATATAACAACAATAGTATCAATTAACCCCTAATTTAAAACCAATTAATTAACTCACTAATTCACTTTTAAATATTTTAAAAAAGGACCCCCTCAAGCTTAGGGTTGCACTTAAGTCGAACACTAATATAACATTAATAATACTTTTGCCACCTTATTAAGAAACCCTTATTTTAACCTATAACTAACAAAAAACTAATGTTAATAACATTAACACCTTATGGTTTCTAGGTTTAACCTATAATTTAATATTAAATCACTTGATACTTATTTTAAAATCTAAAATTTAAATTGACTAAATCACTTTTAAACCTTAACTTAACCTAATACCTTATGACATACATTGATTACATTTTATACTAACCAACCTAATATTAACCTAAAAATGAACTTCCTTTAACCTAGGGTTCCACTTAGCCGACTACTAATAAAACAGTAATAATATTATTGCTACCTCATCAACCTTAATCTAACCTATAATTAACATAAAATCATTTTCTAGCCTATATTTAACATAGAAATTTAATATTAATAACCTTAACCCTAGTTTGCTAGTGTAGCCTATATTTATCATAAAATTTAATATTAATAACATTAACTTATTTTTAGCCTTTTTTAACCCTAGTTTGCTAATAACGCTTAGTTAATTTAATATTAACCATATTAACATCCTCAAACCTAGGGTTTCACTTAAGCCGACCATTAATATAACAATATTAACCTTAATTTAACCTTTATTAACACAAAATTAATATTAAAACTAATTTTAATAATAGGGTCAACCTTAAAATTTAGCTTATTCTTAGCTTAGAATTTATTTAACAGTCTCCGGTTATCATCTTAATTCATTAATTAAATACCTAATTTATTAAACCTCCCCAAACCTAGGGTTCAATTTTCACTATTTATTAAAGGCTCCTCTCTTATTTTTCCTCAGGCTTTTTTTCCTGAAGATGGATCCTGTTGTGGATCCGAAACGTCGACAAGCTCTCAAAAGCACCGTCACTGTGGTTCTTCAGACATACTCTGAATAATACAGTTGTCAAGTCAATACACTATTTAGAAGTCCAATCTATCAATTTTTATTTTTATGTAAATGGAATATATAAAAAAGGAGGTTGACTTTACATAGCTTAGAAGTCTTATAATCTATTTTATAAAATGAAGTTTTCATATGAAGCTATAATTAGTTTATAATTATTCTCTAAATATGACAAGATAAGTAATACACCTGTCAAGTCTGGTCTGAGACACTAGCTTGAAGTCCAATCTATCAACTTTTTTTTTTTAAAGTAGGTTTTCCTTACACAACTTATAAGTCTTCATATATCATGGCTCTTATATTAATGAGGTGTTTACAGAGAGAGCATTCCTATTAGGTGTTTACAGAGATAGTATTCCTCTTATTGGTTAACTAGTTATGGGATAGAATATATTATGCGGAATATATTATCTGGATGTGTTTGCAAATAATGGACACGGACAGTTATTATTTCGGGTAATAAACAAACAACTATACAGAGTTTGAAATCTTGAAATAGTTTATAATATTTTAAAACTCCTGCTCTCCTCTCAGTGGGTGCTGCTATTTAGTTGTGAAGATTGATAGCTTGTTATCGTACATGATAATACAGCTTGGAGCAGCTTGGGCTTTGACAAATATAGTCGCGTGTACCTCTGAGCATACAAAGGTTGTGATCGACCACGGAACACTGCCTATACTTGTGGAGCTTCTTACCTCTGTGAATGTTGACGTTCGAGAACAGGTACAGTAATTACCTCATAATCTGCATCCAGCTGAGTTTTTACAATGATAATCTTATCTTTCTCAACTATCTTTATATCTTCTGTACATTTGAATTTTAATAATCACACTATTCCTTGGTATTGAGTTCAACTGGTGTTCGTATAAGGCTCTTTGTGTTTTGGGAAATATTGCGGGAGACTGTCCAGCATATAGGGATCTCGCACTCGGTCATGGAGCATTAAGTCAGGTGCTTGCGCAGTTTAATGAGACCGACAGAATTTCAATGATAAGAACTGCTGCATGGACTCTCTCAAATTTTTGCGTTGGTCAACCCCAACCTCAATTTGATCAGGTAAGCAGAATCCATCGTCTCTCTCTTCTTTATAGATTTGGACGTTAGATGGATCTAGATGTTTGGTCATTACAATGACTTCATTATCAGGCTTTAAAAAATGCTCAATAATTTGGGTTTCAGAAATAAAATGCTTGTAATTTCAGGAATATGAGTACCTGATTCTATGAAGTCTGAGAGTTTAATCAACTTAATGATAGATTTGAACGTTAGATGGATCTAGATGTTTGGTCATTACAATGACTTCATTATCAGGCTTTAAAAAATACTCAATAATTTGGGTTTCAGAAAGAAATTGCCTGTAATTTTAGGAATATAAGTACTTGATTTTATGAATTTTGGGAGTTTAATCAGCTTAATGATAGATTTGGACGTTAGATGGATCTAGATGTTTGGTCATTACAATGACTTCATTATCAGGCTTTAAAAAATGGTCAATAATTTGGGTTTAAGAAATAAATTGCTTGTAATTCCAGGAATATGATTACTTGATTCTATGAAGTCTGGGAGTTTAATCAGCTGAATGATAGATTTGGACGTTAGATCGATGTAGATGTTTGGTCATTACAATGACTTCATTATCAAGCTTAAAAAAATGCTCAATAATTTGGGTTTCAAAAAGAAATTGCTTGTAATTCCAGGAATATGAGTACTTGATTCTATGAAAATGCTCAATAATTTGGGTTTCAAAAAGAAATTGCTTGTAATTCCAGGAATATGAGTACTTGATTCTATGAAGTCTGGGAGTTTAATCAGCTTAATCATATTGCTAAATTTCGCTATGGGGAAATGTGTGTTTGTTCGTTGCCTTATACAGCTTAAGATGGGGATATCGGAATTTAATAGCATGAAAACGTTTCTTACTGTAAATTCCTCTTCATTGACTTTTGGTTATGGCTTTCAGGTGAAAGATGCGTTGCCTTCCCTGCGGTGGCTTATCGATATGCAAGATGACGAGGTGTTGGCAGATGCATGCTGGGCTTTATCATATATTTCTGAGGGTTCCACTTTGAAAATTCAGGCGGTAATTGACGCGGGCATTTGCCCAGAGTTGGTGGAACTTCTGTCGTGAGTATCGTAAGCATATAAGTATGGAATGAGTTTTGACTTTAAGTAACTTATATATATATATATATATATATATATATATATATTCATGGATCCGGTATCAGAGGTTTTACATTCAATTGTTTTTATCTATAAATTTGGTGTTATGATGATTTATGGTAATTAAATAATGTATAACATTTTATATAAGATTCTAATTGTGTTAATAGAAATAAATTGTTTGTATTTTAGGCATACTTCATCAAACGTTGTTATTGCTGCCTTGGCAGCATTGGGCAACCTTGTAGCTGGCGATGATGTGCAAACTCAGGTCTTACTTTCTACATATTTTAAATAATAAATGTATTTAATACATGACATATGTTGGGTTGTGATTTAATGGTTCAGACATGGGAGCATTCAAGGAGATTAAGCTCAAACCTGTTGAATTTACTTTTTTGTTTCTCTTTTTTTTTTTCTGATATTTTGTCGTGTGAAGGTTGTTATTGACAATCAGGTTCTTCCTCGCATCTTGCGTTTTCTCACAGACGAACAGACAAATGAAATCATAATAACAGAAGCATGTTGGACAATCTCCAATATTACTGCGGGGAACAAAGAACACGTTCAGGTAGAACTGGTTTTGGAATTATACTGTTACTTCGTGCCAGTGTCACATTTTGCGTGTGAAATAATTTCAGCCTTTTTTTTTAAATGCACTCCGTTTCCATTGCAGGCTGTGATCAATGCCAAAATATTTCCTCCACTTTTATTACTTGTAGCACATGCTGAATTAGATATAAGGAAACAGGCAGCGTGGGCGGTTTCAAATGCAACTACTAGTGGAAGTGACGAACAGATAAAGTATGCAGCTTTTCTTTCTTTGCATGGTGTAATTTTCTGCATCCATTTTTTCGATGATTCGAGGTCAATAACATGATCTTTTTATCATTTACAGATACCTTGTCGGTGAAGGTTGCATACAGCGACTTTGTGATCTTCTAGACTCCCCGGATCCAACGATTACAACAGTCTGCCTTGAAGGTCTAAAAAACATACTGAGAGCTGGCCAGACTGAAAAAAATGCAGGCCTCACAGATGTTAACGTATATCTGGGCCTAATGAAGGACGCCTATGGCTCTAGGATGTTCAGCCTAATAAATACACAGGTCTATGAATAATCAGATGATGATCATATGCTAACAGCGTCTGATACACCTCAGACTGCTTTTGGATTAGATCAGCGGCAATTGAGGTTTTTTAATATCATTCAGACTGATACACCTGAGACTGCTTTGCGAATCATGGTTATTGAGGTTTTTTAATATCATTCAGACATTTCTCTGCTTCATAGTGTGGTTTCTCAAATTAGGTCTGTTTAAGTGGAGCATTTTACCGCTTCAAATTGTGGTTTCTCAAATTATGTCTTTGGTTCTTGGTTGTATAACTAGATCAAAGACATGGAGCACTTGTGGATTCGAGCATAACTTATGATTATTTTTATTTATAATAACTTATGAATAAATGTAGAAGCAGCAAGTCTCAGATATTTCTATTCAAGACGAATCAATTTTTTATTTATTATAAATTTCATTCTTGAATCAATTTTTTATTTATTATAAATTTCATTTGAGAGTAAAGAAATTTTAATTAATAAAATATTATTTTAAGTCTGAGATATTTCTATTTAGATAGAATCAATTTATTTTTATTATAAACTTCATTTGAGAGTAAACAAATTCTAATTATGAAATATTATTTTAAAGTTCTGTTGAATTGTTGAGAGGATAAAGGCATCCTGGAAAGAAAATTTCTTGATAAGTAGAAAGGTTATGTAATATTAAATTGAATATTTTTTTTATAAGGAAAATGACAAATATTCGGGAGTAGTTCAAGAATTTAACATAAGATATTAAATGTTTGAGAATGGGAAGGTTAAAGGCCATGTAAACTTTTATAAATAAAGGTTTTGCATTTATTGAAAAGACTTTTTTTCTTGGTATTGTAAGCTATTTTTGTATGTTAATAAGAGGTCATGTTAGTTATTGTTTTTTAATTGTGTATATTTGGACTTGGTTGTGGATTATTGTTTGTGCTTTGAACATTGTATGATGTAGACTATTTTTTAGTTGAAACAAGGAGTTTTTTTAGTATTTTGCGAACTATTCTTAGGTGTTTAAGGTTTTTCGTTATTCAATTGCATTCAATAGTAGATTATTCTTGGCTATCTTATGTGACTAAATTGTTTCATTTCAATTGCATTTAATAGTAGATTATTTTTGGCTATCTCATGTGATTAAATTGTTTCATTTCAGGATTTTGACTTTTTTATAAAAAAACGTTTTATCAACACTCTATAATATTTCACTTCATGAGGAAGATGATAAGGTTTGATATACATTCATTTCTAATGGTAGTAGTGGTCTTTTCCCCTTGATATTGTATTACAAGTGTTGGTAACCACCCTTGTCCAAGATTAGTTAGATGCATTTCATACTACCCTTTGCATTGCCTCACAGTTGTATTTCATTTTTCATACACCACGTTATGACAATTGGGCCATAACTTAAGGGTTTTCCATTTCAATGGAGGAAGGTTTACTTGGTCATTTTCATTGGGTAAAGTTGAATTTGACAATGAAAATTTTCCTATGTCAATAGATTGAAATATATCTCTAGCTATTTTGACTAATTATTGAGTTTCTTAACATTATATTTGAAGACAAAGGAAGAGAGCCGATATTATCTAAATCTTCACGTTGATTCAACAATGATTGCTACATATCTCTCTTCATCTTTTATTCTCAATAGATGTGTTACCATCTCAATCAATATAACTATGCTTTGCTCCAATTGAGGAAATCTAACTTCATGGCCTTCCTCGGGTTGTGCCTCATAAGAAGTCCCTATCATTTTCATGTGTCATATTCTCCTAAGGCCTTGCAACAATGTCTCCACAATGTTATGGTATTCACTCTAGGTGTTTACCATACATGTTGTTCACCAAGTGATTTTGAATTTGGAGAGAAATACCAATATGATCCGTAATTATATTCCTATGGACAAAGTGATTCTCTTTCTATTTTATTGTGAAATAATTTTATTATGTAATACTTGCAGATTGTAATTTAAACTAGGAAAAAAAATGTTGGGAAATCAATCACATTTATGATATAAAATAGATTTTACCATCAAAACCAATTTGTAAATATCAACAAGAAATGACCTTTGTTTATCTTTTTTATGCTTAGGAGTAATTAAAATAGGAGGTATTCACACCTATTTTTAATACGAGGTATGTACCCCTCCTTGAAGATAGCATTCTCATCAAGGGGAGAGGTTTAGCCAACCCCACCTCAAACATAATTTTATCATCAAGGGGAATCTGAGGGAATGGTTGGCTAATTGATCCTTCCCCTAGATTCCCCTCGATGATAAAACTATGCTCAAGGAAGTGTTGATTAACCTTTCCCATGGATTCCCCTCTGCTAAAATACTACGCTCAAGGTTGTATTCTTATCCCTTTCACTATGTTTTGTATATTTTATTTTGGCTTAATCTACATAAAATCCTTTTGTTCATTCTCCAATGTTTTAGCAATAGTCTTCTTCACTAGTGATCTATATTCCTAATTATTACCTCCAATTATTCTTGATTCTATCCAAGAAATCCAAGAGAATCCCCAGAGTTCATTGCCATTACCTCTACATCTATCTCTATGAGTGTTCTCCCATGATTGTAATCTCTTCCACCCTAAATTGAGAGAAGTACATTTCATCTCTCTTAAGGACACTAATACCCTTACCTCCCTAGTGTGTAGGTGTATGTGAGTGTGAAATCTATAAACCACACTTAACACCAATAAGGAGTGATGATTTCATATCTTATTAAATATATAGATGGTTTTGTAAAGACTCATCTAAAGTTTGTCCTTCCATTCTATCTCTTCCTTTCATTAATTGTCCAATATCATTACATATCCTCATTTCAAATGGGCATGATAGAAATTAATTATTTATAGACATTTTTTCATCTTGTTTGTAGAGAGAGAAAAATCTAGGACTTTGCCATGATCTCTTTTACAAATTATCCCAATTCAAAAAATTTGTTATTCGAAAATAACCAATGTAATATTCAAGCCTTGTGAGGAGATTTCATATTACAAATAAAAATATAATTCCAAAGGAACACTTGAATGGATCATACCCTCTATCCTAGAGAAACCATGTACACCCTCCAGCTTTATTTGAACTCCACATGAAAATTTCCTTGTAATCTCTTAATTGTTAAAACATTACATTAAATGTGTTCTATAGGATATCCATTCCACTCTCCATACCCCCTCCAACCCTAGTCTCTCAACAAATTTTCACCTTGAATACCACATTATTCACTCACACTCATTAAACACATTGGAAAGTGTTGAAAACTCTCTAATCATAGTTCGTTATCTTATCCTAGTGGTCATGCCATTAGAGTACAGTTGTGGGATATGTACTATATATACATTATTGATGTATATATTAATTTAATTGGATTCATGCCTTTTTCCCCATCTTCTTTTCCTTCTTGATCTTGTTGTTAGTTATTCACTTTCTTGCCTATATTCTTAACAATATATTAACAATGGTATGAGAGAATGATATTGATCTAATGAACCTAGTAAATCCATGGTAGTTTTTCCATGTACACAGAAAAGGAATTTTGAGAGTTTTGTTAATGCAAAAAAAGAGGAACAACTCTTTCAACTGAGATTTATTTGTTAAAATAAAGATACAAATATTTGGAAGGGGAGAAGACACCCAATGGTTGTGTAAGCCTCTTTAAAAAAGAGATTGGTGAAGGTACCATTATTAAAAGAAAATCAAAATTTATTTTTTGAAGGATATATTTTTCCAAGTCTAAGCTTTCCTTCTTTTGGTGAAGAAATATATATATATATATAAAATTATGAGTGATAAATGTTTGTGGATCAAGAGTTTTATATATATATAATTTTAAAGGAGGCCAGATTCATTATTTTATTTTAAATTTCAAAGGTGGCTTGTTAGATTTATTTTTATTTTTATAAAGAAGTAAAAAGAAATGAGTTCTATGAAATTGAAGGAGGGGCCATTTATAAAGAAATATTTTATCTTAAAGGAGGGAGTTTTATTTTTAATACTAAAGGAAGATGTAAGGTTTATTTTTGTAAGAAAAAAATGAGTAAAATGATAAATGTAAATATTACTAGAAGTACAACATTGTTGTAAAGAAAGTGGCTGCCATTTTTTGTTTTATTAAAGCTTCATGTCTGGAGAGTAGAAGTTTGTGAGCTACAAGTTGAATGTGGCTTCGGTAAGTTGTCTCTGACAGGGGGAACAACAACAACAAGCGATATCATTTAACAATTTTTTTTTAGAATATTCAACTCTTGCATTTTGGATTGTAATTTTATGAGTTACAATTTGTGATACTTATTTGTAAGTATCAAATACTATTGAAATTGAATTATGATTGTAAGTGGGTGCATTTTTTGTTGAAGACAACACCCTTATGTTGAGATGAAAATTTTATATTGTCGAGTTGAATTATTGTAAAAGGGTAGAATTGCAAGAAACCCTCACTCCTTCAAGAAAGCAAAGAAGAACCATTTTGAACTAGTTTCTATTCAGAAATTTCAAAAAAATTTGTAGTCTGCTTATAACAAAATCAGTCAAGTCAATGAAGTTGAATTAGTAAAGTCAATCAAGTTGAGAATGATCAGATCAGTGAAGTCAATGAAGTTGATAATGATAAAATAATAGATCAGTTTTTCGATCTTCATCTGTGTATGCATTGTGAAAGAATACACATTGTTCCATTAGATTATATAGGTGTTGGATATATTGTTGGCCATACTTGTGAATGATGATGAAGTGAATTTGAACCACTTGTCCTTGGCAAGGGGGAAATCTAATTTTTTTAGTGAGGTTCCAAGTTTGATTTAGAGCCTCAGAAGAGATGATCAAGTATGCAACCTAGTCCCTGGTATGTAGTCTTGTTCCTGAACCTATTGTTGTTGATATGGTTTGTGGTAATCCTAAGACCATTCATAGTTTTTTGAGCCTTGAGCTCTTGATAATTTGTTGATCCGGATTATTTTTGGCACGAAATGAGAGCGGAGATGTAATAAAGAAATGCATAGAGATATTGCAGATATTCAATAATATAACAGAAATGTATCAGAGATGCAACCATAAGCATAGATATAGAGTAATAAACGATTTCTATTAATTAGAGAAATGTACAGAGACTGTAAAAATACAGAGTGAAAGACTCACTAGAATGGTGGCAGCTTATCTCTAAGAAGAGATGTGACGGCTACTCGCATTCGCAAGAAGATGATTACAATGAGGCTCAGAAGGCCCTTTTACAATAGACGGGAATGCCAAAAGTCCTAGACATCCAAAAACCTAACCCTAGGAGATGAAGCGCCAAAAGTCATGCGGGCCCTGTTTGGGTAAGTGAGTACATCAACTTCCCGGGGTCGTAACTTTTGCATACGATCTCCGTTTTAGGCGTGTGATAGCTCGTTGGAAAGGTATTGTCGAGGAGATTAATTTTGGGGGCTCAATCATGCCTTCAACTATCATTGAGAACGTATATCTTGAAAAACCTTCATTTGGACCCTCAAAATGGCCCCAGAAGTTAAAACCTGCTAAAAATAGTAAATTGCCAAAATGGCCAAAAAATTGTTTTGAGCCATTTGGAAAAGGTGGGTGGCCACCGATATCCACTTGGATCAATCCTCCCTCCTTAGGAAGAAATGGTATCCATTGCGTTGAGTTCCCAGGGGAGAGGGAAAAACATTTTTTGAATCTGCATCTTGGTGAGCTATTTGTCTTGCTGGAGAAGTCGCATCACTTAGTTTGTGGAAATCTGTCACGAACCTCTGGCTGGAAGGTTTGGACCTTTTTAACCAGTCTGGCTATTTTAGATGACTGTGTGAAGAAGGAATCTTCGTGCTTTTCTGCAACCTTGTCGACATGCTTCTGTTGGATAGAAGGTGCTTGGGCCGAAGCTGTGGTGGCTGCAGTATCCTTCTGTTCACCCTTTGAACAGATTGTGGAGAAGATGAATTTTGTAGTATGATATACTACCTTGTGGCACTTTTTTGGAGGGACAATTGTTGGAACTACCTCTAGTATTCTATAGAGATGACTCCCCAAAGTAACAATGACACTACGGGGTCGAGACTCATAAACAACATGGCGCTTCCACATATATGGTTGGCCCAAGAGAACATCACAAACATCCAGTGGGGCAAGATCACATAATACCTCGTCCTTGAAGGGCTGGATGTCGTATGATAATCGACATTGCTGGTTGACACGAAGATCTCATCCTTGGCAAAGCCAGCCGATGTTGTATGGCTGTGGGTGTGGTGTTGTCAACAATCCCAACTGTTTGATGACCTCTGTTGATATGAGGTTCTTTTGGCTTTCGCTATGAACAATAAAATGTAGCAGGGTCCCATTCACCTACATCTATGAATGAAAAAGGTGCTACCCTTCTTCAATATCTGTTGGTTCTTTTGGTTTAATTGCTACAGTTGCGACAATAGTAGTGGGGTCTACATCGATGATCTGTCTTTTACCATTATTTTCAGAATCAGATTCTGAATCAAGGTTTGGCTCCTTGTCTTTGATCTCGTCCACCAATGACTGTTTTGAGCGACATTCATCGGTATTGTGCCAAGGTATTTTGTGGAACTCACACCATTTTCCGATGTCCTTCTTTGTATTCCCGTGACCCTTCTTTTCCTGTGTCTTGGACTGGTTTTTGGGAGACTGTTTGTTTGGGCCGTCTTTGTCATACTTTGGTTGTTGCAGATTTGCAGGCTCGAATTCCCGTTTGTTATGGTGCTTAAATTTCTTCTCAATTTTGACAGCATATCGATAAGCAGCACCGAGTGATGAGATATCTAGAAAATCCATTTTAGTTTGGATGTATTTGTGTAGAGACCCATGGTATTTTAGAACCAAATGTCGCTCGGAGTCTTTGATACCCAGATTGGTGCACAAGGTATGGAAGGTATTGGTGAATTCTAAAACTGCTTGGCCCCTCTCTTTCCGCAGTGTGGTCCATCTCATATACTCGTCCTCATAGTTGCCA
This sequence comes from Picea engelmannii, assembly GCA_009831015.1. Lineage (NCBI taxonomy): Eukaryota > Viridiplantae > Streptophyta > Pinopsida > Pinales > Pinaceae > Picea > Picea engelmannii. The sequence goes on along the minus strand of ML784282.1, from coordinate 344,273 downwards.
ACATGGTAATACTGTTCTTTTACCGCATCCACAAAAAAATCCCAAGTGGGTTCGTTCCCATATATTCCAGACTCCTCTGTGGAACTTTGCTCCTAGTAAGTTTCCCACCAATGTTTGACATGAGGGAGAGCTTTAAGGAGTGCGAAGGTGATCTTTTATTTTTCAGAAAAATTATGAACAGAGAAATAACCTTCTAGCAGAGTTAACCATTTTTCTAGGGCTTCTGCACCTATCTGTCCTTCAGTAACAGGAATATCAAAATTAACTTGTACCTTGAAAGGCGAGGTGCCTCCAAAGTGGCCGCTTCATGAAGATGCAATTGATGCTATTGGTAGGCATTGAAGGATGTGGGAAAAATTATCCATCATTTCGTCCCTCTGTCGCGTGAGAGCTTGCTCAAGCAACAGATTGATAGGATCATTTGCTCCGTCATTTTTTTTTTCTTCTGCCATTGAGAGTTTCTTGGGTGTGCGAGAGAGATTATCTTCAAGAGAGACAAGCTCGAGACCCAACTTGCTATACTCGGACTTCGTCAGGGACATGCACTAAAAAAAATGATCAAGAACAGCCTGCTTTGATACCACTAATCTGGATTATTTTCGGCACGAAATGAGAGCGGAGATATAATAAAGAAATGCACAGAGATATTGAGGATATTCAATAATATAACAGAAATGTATCATAGATGCGACCATAAACACAGATATACAGTAATACATGATTTCTATTAATCAGAGAAATGTACAGAGACTGTAAAAATACAGAGTGAAAGACTCGCTAGAATGGTGGCAGCCTATCTCTAAGAAGAGATGTGACGGCTACTCGCATTCGCAAGAAGATGATTACAATGAGGCTCGGAAGGCCCTTTTACAATATATGGGAATGCCAAAAGTCCTAGACATCCAAAAAACTAACCCTAGGAGATGAAGCGCCAAAAGTCATGTGGGCCCCGTTTGGGTAAGTGAGTACATCAACTTCCCAAAGTCGTAACTTTTGCATACGTTCTCTGTTTTAGGAGTGTGATAGGTCGTTGGAAAGGTATTGTCGAGGAGATTCATTTTGGGGGCTCAATAATGCCTTCAACTATCATTAAGAACCAGAATCTCGAAAAAAAAATCATTTGGACCCTCAAAATGGCTCTGAAAGTTAAAACCTACTAAAAATAGTAAATTGCCAAAATGGTCAGAAAACTGTTTTGAGCCATTTGGAAAAGGTGGGTGGCCACAGATATCCACCTATATCAATCCTCCCTCCTTAGGAAGAAATGGTCTCCATTGCGTTGAGTTCCCAGGGGAGAGGGAAAATCATTTGTTGAATCTACATCTTGGTGATCCACTTGCCTTGTTGGAGAGGTCACGCCACTTAGTTTGTGGAAATTTGTCACGAACCTGTGGCTGGAAGGTTTGGTCCTTTTTAACCAGTATAGCTATTTTAGATGATTGTGTGCAGAAGGAGTCTTCGTGCTTTGTTGCAACCTTGTCGACCTGCTTTTGTTGGATAGAAGGTGCTTGGGCCGAAGCTCTGGTGGCTGCAGTATCCTTCTGTTCACCCTTCAAACAAATTGTGGAGAAGATGAATTTTGTAGTATGAGATACTACCTTACGGAACATTTTAGGTGGGAAAATAGTTGGAACTACCTCTGGTATTCTATAGAGATGACCCCCCAAAGTAACAATGACACTACGGGGTCGAGACTCATAAACATCATGGCGCTTCCACATATATGGTTGGACCAAGAAAACATCACAAACATCCAGTGGGGAAACATCACATAATACCTCATCCTTGAAGGGTTGGATGTCGTATGAAAATCGACATTGCTGGTTGACACGAAGATATCATCCTTGGCGAAGCCACCCGATGTTGTATGGTTGCGGGTGTGGTGTTGTCAACAATCGCAACTATTTGACGACCTCTGCTGAGATGAGGTTCTTCTGGCTTCCGCTATGAACAATAAAATGTAGCGGGGTCCTCTTCACCCAAATCTGTGAATGAAAAAGGTGCTCCCCTTCTTCAAGATCTGTTGGTTCTTCTGGTTAAATTGCTACAGTCGTGACAATAGCAGTGGGTTCTGCGTCGATGATTTGTCTTTTAACATTATTTTCAGAATCAGATTCAGAATCAAGGTTTGGCTCCTTGTCTTTGATCTCGAACACCAATTACTGTTTTGAGGGACAGTCATCGGTGTTGTGCCAAGGGCTTTTGTGGAACTCACACCATTTTCCGATGTCCTTCTTTGTCTTCCCGTGACCCTTCTTTTCCTGTGTCATGGACTAGTTTTTGGGAGACTGTTTGCTCGAGCCGTCTTTGTCATACTTTGGTTGTTGCGGATTTGCAGGCCCAAATTCCCGTTTGTTCTGGTGCTTAAATTTCTGCTCAATTTTAACAGCATATCAATAAGTAGCACCTAGTGATGAGATGTCTAGAAAATCCATTTCAGTTTGGATGTATCTGTGTAGAGCCCAATGGTATTTCAGAACCAAATGTCGCTCGGAGTCTTTGATACCCAGCTTGGTGCACAAGGTATGGAAGGTATTGATGAAATCTGAAACTTCTTGGCCCCTTTGTTGCGGCAGTGTGGTCCATCTCATGTACTGGTCCTCATAGTTGCCAACAGGGTAATACTGTTCTTTTACCGCATCCATAAAAAAATCCCAAGTGGGATCGGCCCCATATATTCCAGACTCCTATGTGGAACTTTTATCCCGGTAAGTTTCCCACTAAGGTGATCTTTTCTTTGTCAGAAAAATTGTGAACAAAGAAATAACCTTCTAGCAATGTTAACCATTTTTCTAGGGCTTCTGCACCTATCTGTCCTTCAAATACAGGAATATCAAAATTAACTTGTACCTTGAAAGGAGAGGTGCCTCCAAAGTGGTCGCTTGATGAATATGTTCCTGATTATATCGACAGGTGTTGAAGGATGTGGGAAAAATTCTCCATCATTTCGCCCCTCTGTCACGTGAGAGCTTGCTCAAGCAACAGATTGATAGGATCGTCTACTCCGTCATTTTTCTTTTCTTCCGCCATTGAGGGTTTCTTGGGTGTGCAAGAGTGATTATCTTCAAGAGAGAAAAGCTCGAGACCCAACTTGGTATACTCAGACCTCGTCGGGGACATGCACTGAAAAAAGCGATCAAGAGTAGCCTGCTCTGATACCACTGATCCGAATTATTTTCGGCACGAAATGAGAGTAGAGATATAAGAAAAGAAATGCACATAGATATTGCAGATATTCAATAATATAACAGAAATGTATCAGAGATATAACCATAAACACATATATACAGTAATACACGATTTCTGTTAATCATAGAAATGTACAGAGACTGTAAAAATACAGAGTGAAAGACTCGCTAGAATGGTGGCAACTTATCTCTGAGAAGAGATGTAACGGCTACTTGCACTTGCAAGAAGATGACTACAATGAGGCTCGGAAGGCCCTTTTACAATAGATGGGAATGCCAAAAGTCCTAGACATCCAAAAACCTAACCCTAGGTGATGAAGTGCCAAAAGTCATGTGGGCCCCGTTTGGGTAAGTGAGTACATCAACTTCCCAGAGTCGTAACTTTTGCATACGATCTCCATTTTAGGCGTGTGATAGCTCATTGAAAAGGTATTGTCGAGGAGATTCATTTTTGGGGCTCAATAACGAATTTGGCTATCATTGAGAACCTCGATCTCGAAAAAACTTCATTTGGACCCTCAAAATGGGCCTGGAAGTTAAAACTTGCTAAAAATAGTAAATTGCCAAAATGGCCAGAAAACTATTTTGAGCAATTTGGAAAAGGTGGGTGGCCACTGATATCCACTTGGATCAATCCTCCCTCTTTAGGAAGCAATGGTCTCCATTGCGTTAAGTTCCTGAGGGAGAGGGAAAATCATTTGTTGAATTTGCATCTTGGTGAGCTGCTTGTCTTGCTGGAGAAGTCGCACCGCTTAGTTTGTGGAAATTTGTCACGAACCTCTGGCTAGAAGGTTTGGACCTTTTTAACCAATATAGATATTTTAGATGACTGTGTGCAAAAGGAATCTTAATTCTTTGTTGCAACCTTGTCGACCTGCTTCTATTGGATAGAAGGTGATTGGACCGAAGCTGTGGTGGCTGCAGTATTCTTATGTTCACCCTTTGAAAAGATTGTGGAGAAGATGAATTTTGTAGTATGAGATACTACCTTGTGGCACTTTTTACGTGGGACAATAGTTGGAACTACCTCTGGTATTCTATAGAGATTACCCCCCAAAGTAACAATGACACTACGGGGTCGAGACTCATAAACAACATGGCGCTTCCACATATATGGTTTGCCCAAGAGAACATCACAAACATCCAGTGGGGAAACATCACATAATACCTCGTCCTTGAAGGGATGGATGACGTATGACAATTGACATTGCTGGCTGACACGAAGATCTCGTCCTTGGCGAAGCCACCCAATGTTGTATGGCTGTGGGTGTGGTGTTGTCAACAATCCCAACTGTTTGACGCCCTCTGCTGAGATGAGGTTCTTCTAGCTTCCGCTATCAATAATAAAATGCAGCGGGGTCCCCTTCACCCACATCTGTGAATGGAAAAGGAGCTCCCCTTCTTCAAGATCTATTGGTTCTTCTGGTTGAATTGCTGCAGTCACGACAATAGCAGTGGGGTCTATGTCGATGATCTGTCTTTTACCATTATTTTTAGAATCAGATTTTGAATCAAGGTTTGGATCCTTGTCTTTGATCTCGGCCACCAATGATTGGTTTGAGGGACATTCATCGGTGTTGTGCCAAGGTATTTTTTGGAACTCACACCATTTTCCAATGTGCTTCTTTGTCTTCCCGTGAACCTTGTTTTCCTGTGTTCTTGACTAGTTTTCGGGAGACTGTTTGCTCGGACCGTCTTTGTCATACTTTGGTTGTTGCATATTTGTAGGCCCGAATTCCCATTTGTTATGGTGCTTAAATTTCTGCTCAATTTTAATAGCATATCGATAAGCAGCACCGAGTGATGAGATGTCCAGAAAATCCATTTCAGTTTGGATGTATTTGTGTAGAGCCCCACGGTATTTCATAACCAAATGTCGCTCGGAGTCTTTGATACCCAACTTGGTGCGCAAGGTATGGAAGGTATTGGTGAACTTCGAAACTACTTGGCCCCTCTGTTGCCGCAGTGTGGTCCATCTCATGTACTGGTCCTCTTAGTTTCCAACAGGGTAATATTGTTCTGTGGAACTTTTCTCCCAGTAAGTTTCCCACCAATGTTTGACATGAGGGAGAGATTTAAGGAGTGCGAATGTGATCTTTTCTTTGTTGGAAAAATTGTGAATAGAGAAATAACCTTCTAGCAGAGTTAACCATTTTTCTAGGGCTTTTGCACCTATCTGTCCTTCAAATACAGGAATATCAAAATTAACTTGTACCTTGAAAGGAGAGGTTCCTCCACAGTGGTCGTTTGATGAAGATGTGCCTGATGCTATCAGTAGGCGTTGAAGGATGTGGGCAAAATTCTCCATCATTTCGTCCCTCTGTCCCGTGAGAGCTTGCTCAAGCAACAGATTGATAGGATCGTCTGCTCCGTCATTTTTCTTTTCTTCCGCCATTGAGGGTTTCTTGGGTGTGCGAGAGCGATTTTATTCAAGAGAGACAAGCTCGAGACCCAAATTTCTATAATCGGACCTCGTCTGGGACATGCACTGAAAAAAATGATGAAGAGTAGCCTACTATAATACCACTGATCCAGATTATTTTCGACACGAAATGAGAGCAGAGATATAATAAAGAAATGCATAGAGATATTGCAGATATTAAATAATATAACAGAAATGGATCAGAGAGGCAACCATAAACACAGATATAGAGTAATACACAATTTCTATTAATCAGAGAAATGTATAGAGATTGTAAAAATACAGAGTGAAAGACTCGCTAGAATGGTGGCATCTTATCTCTGAGAAGAGATTGACGGCTACTCGCATTCACAAGAAGATGATTACAATGAGGCTCGAAAGGCCCTTTTACAATAGATAGGAATGCCAAGAGTCCTAGACATCCAAAAACGTAACCCTAGGAGGTGAAGTGTCAAAAGTCATGTGGGGCCTGTTTGGGTAAGTGAGTACATCAACTTCCCGGGGTCGTAACTTTTGCATACGATCTCCGTTTTAGGCGTGTGATAGCTCATTGGAAAGGTATTTTCGAGGAGATTCATTTTGGGGGATCAATCATTCCTTTAGATATCATTGAGAACCTCAATGTTGAAAAACCTTCATTTGGACCTTTCAAAATGGGCCTGGAAGTTAAAACTTGCTAAAAATAGTAAATTGCCAAAATGGCCAGAAAACTGTTTTGAGCCATTTGGAAAAGGTGGGTGGCCACCAATATACACTTGGATCAATCCTACCTCCTTAGGAAGAAATGGTCTCCATTGCGTTGAGTTCCCAGAGGAGAGGGAAAATCATTTGTTGAATCTGCATCTTGGTGAGTCGCTTGTCCTGCTAGAGAAGTCATGCCGCTTAGTTTGTGTAAATCTTTCATGAACCTCTAGCTGGAGAGTTCGGACCTTTTTAACCAGTTTGGCTATTTTAGATGACTGTGTGTAGAAGGAATCTTCGTGCTTTGTTGCAACCTTATCGACCTGCTTCTGTTGGATAGAAGGTGCTTTGGCCGAAGCTATGGTGGTTGCAGTATCCTTCTGTTCACCCTTTGAATAGATTGTGGAGAAGATGAATTTTGTAGTATGAGATACTACCTTGCGACACTTTTTAGGTTGGACAATAGTTGGAACTGCCTCTGGTATTCTATAGAGTTGACTCCCCAAAGTAACAATGATACTACGGGGTTGCGACCCATAAACAACATGGTGCTTCCACATATATGGTTGGCCCAAGAGAACATCACAAACATATAGTGGGACAACATCACATAATACCTTGGCCTTGAAGGGCTGGATGCCGTATGACAATTGACATTGCTGGTTGACACGAAGATCTCATCCTTGGCGAAGCCACCCAATGTTTTATGGATGCGGGTGTGGTGTTGTCAAAAATCCCAATTGTTTGATGACCTCTGCTGAGATGAGGTTCTTCTAGCTTCCGCTATCAACAATAAAATGCAGTGGGGTCCCCTTCACACACATCTGTGAATGAAAAAGTTGCTCCCCTTATTCAAGATCTGTTGGTTCTTCTGGTTGAATTGCTACAGTCACAATAATAGCAGTGGGGTCTGCATCGATGATCTGTCTTTTACCATTATTTTCATAATCAGATTCTGAATCAAGGTTTGGCTCCTTCTCTTTGATCTCGTCCACCAATGACTGTTTTGAGTGACCTTCATCGGTGTTGTGCCAAGGGATTTTGTGGAACTCTCACCATTTTTCGACGTCCTTCTTTGTCTTCCCATGACCCTTCTTTTCCTGTGTCTTGGACTGGTTTTCGGGAGACTGTTTGCTCGGGCTGTCTTTTTTATAATTTGGTTGTTGCGGATTTGCAGGCCCGAATTCTCGTTTGTTCTGGTGCTTAAATTTCTACTCAATTTTAACAGCATATCGATAAGCAACATCGAGTGATGAGATGTCCATAAAATCCATTTCAGTTTGGATGTATCTGTGTAGAGCCCCATCGTATTTCAGAACCAAATGTCGCTCGGAGTCCGAAACTTCTTGGCCCCTCTCTTGCCATAGTGTGGTCCATCTCATGTAATGGTCCTCATAGTTTCCAACAAGCTAATACTGTTCTTCTACCACATCCACAAAAAAATCCCAAGTGGGATCGGGCCCATATATTCCAGACTCCTCTGTGGAACTTTGCTCCCAGTAAGTTTCCCACCAATGTTTGACATGAGGAAGAGCTTTAAGGAGTGCGAATGTGATCTTTTCTTTGTCGAAAAAATTGTGAGCAGAGAAATAACCTTCTAGAAGAGTTAACCATTTTTCTAGGGCTTCTGCACCTATCTGTCCTTCAAATACAGGAATATCAAAATTAACTTGCACCTTGAAAGGCGAGGTGCGTCTAAAGTGGTCGCTTGATGAAGATGCGCCTGATGCTACCGACAGGAATTGAAGGATGTCAACAAAATTCTCCATCATTTCATCCCTCTGTTGCGTGAGAGCTTGCTCAAGCAACAGATTGATAGGATCATCTGCTCCGTCATTTTTCTTTTCTTCCGCCATTGAGGGTTTCTTGGGTGTACAAGAGTGATTTTCTTCAAGAGAGACAAGCTCGAGAACAAAATTTCTATACTTGGAGCTCTTTGGGGACATGCACTGAAAAAAATGATCAAGAGCGGCCTACTCTGATACCACTGATCCAGATTATTTTCAGCACGAAATGAGAGCGGAGATATAATAAAGAAATGCACAGAGATATTGAAGATATTCAATAATATAACAGAAATGTATCAGAGATGCAACCATAAACATAGATATATAGTAATACATGATTTCTATTAATCAGAGAAATGTACAGAGACTGTAAAAATACAGAGTGAAAGACTCGCTAGAATGGTGGCAACTTATCTTTGAGAAGAGATGTTACAGCTACTTGCATTCACAAGAAGATGATTACCATGAGGCTCAGAAGGCCCTTTTACAATAGAAAGGAATGCCAAAATTCCTAGACATCCAAAAACCTAACCCTAGGAGATGAAGCGCCAAAATCCATGTGGGCCCTGTTTGGGTAAGTGAGTACATCAACTTCCCGGGGTCGTAACTTTTGCATACGATCTCTATTTTAGGCCTGTAATAGCTCGTTGGAAAGGTATTTTCGAGGATATTCATTTTGGGGGATAAATAATGCCTTCAACTATTATTAAGAACTTCAATATTGAAAAAACTTCATTTGGACCTTCAAAATGGCCCTGGAAGTTAAAACCTGCTAAAAATAGTAAATTGCCAAAATGGCGAGAAAACTGTTTTGAGCCATTTGGAAAAGGTGGGTGGCCACCGATATCCACCTGGATCAATCCTCCCTCCTTAGGAAGCAATGACCTCCATTACATTGATTTCCCAGGGGAGAGGGAAAATCATTTGTTGAATCTGCATCTTGGTGAGCCGCTTGTCTTGCTAGAGAAGTCGCGTCGCTTAGTTTGTGGAAATCTATCACAAACCTCTGGCTGGAAGGTTTGGACCTTTTTAACCAGTCTGACTATTTTAGATGACTATGTGTAGAAGGAATCTTCATGATTTGATACAACCTTGTCGACTTGCTTCTGTTGGATAGAAGGTGCTTGGGCTGAAGCTGTGGTGGCTGCAGTATCCTTCTGTTCACCCTTTGAATAGATTGTGGAGAAGATGAATTTTGTAGTATGAGATACTACCTTGCGACACTTTTTAGGTGGGACAATAGTTGGAACTACCTCTGGTATTCTATAGATATGACCCCCCAAGGTAACAATGACACTATGAGGTTGAGACTCATAAACAGCATGGCGCTTCCACATATATGGTTGGCACAAGAGAACATCACAAACATCTAGTGCAAAAACATCACATAATACCTCGTCCTTGAAGGGTTGGATGCCGTATGACAATCAACATTGTTGGTTGACATGAAGATCTCGTCCTTGGCGAAGCCACAAAATGTTGTATGGTTGCGGGTGTGGTGTTGTCAACAATCCCAACTATTTGACGACCTCTACTGAGATGAGGTTCTTCTGGCTTCCACTATCAACAATAAAATGTAGCAGGGTCCCCTTCACCCACATCTGTGAATGAAAAAGGTGCTCCCCTTCTTTCAGATCTGTTGGTTCTTCTGGTTGAATTGTTGCAGTTGTGACAATAGTAGTGAGGTCTGCGTTGATGATCTGTCTTTTACCAATGACTATTTTGAGCGACATTCATCGGTGTTGTGCCAAGGGATTTCGTGGAACTCACACCATTTTTCGATGTCCTTCTTTGTCTTCCCGTGACCCTTCTTTTCCTGTGTCTTGGACTAGTTTTCAGGAGACTGTTTGCTCGGGCCGTCTTTTTCATACTTTGGTTGTTTTGGATTTGCAAGCCTGAATTCCCGTTTGTTCTGGTGCTTAAATTTCTGCTCAATTTTAATAGCATATTGATAAGCAGCACTGACTGACGAGATGTCCAAAAAATCCATTTCAGTTTAGATGTATCTGTGTAGAGCCCCATAGTATTTCAGAACCAAATGTCACTCAGAGTCTTTGATACCCAGCTTGGTGCACAAGGTATGGAAGGTATTGGTGAACTCCGAAACTGCTTTTCCCCTCTCTTTTTGCGGTGTGGTCCATCTCATGTATTGGTCCTCATAGTTGCCAACAGGGTAATACTGTTATTTTACTGCATCCACAAAAAAATCCCAAGTGGGATAGACCCCATATATTCCAGACTCCTCTATGGAACTTTGCTCCCAATAAGTTTCCCACCAAGGTTTGACATGAGGGAGAGATTTAAGGAGTGCGAAGGTGATATTTTATTTGTCGAAAAAATTGTGAACAGAGAAATAAGCTTCTAGCAGAGTTAACCATTTTTCTAGGGCTTCTGCACCTATCTATCCTTCAAATACAGGAATATCAAAATTAACTTGTACCTTGAAAGGCGAGGTGCCTCCAAAGTGGTCGCTTGATGAAAATGAGCCTGATGCTATCGGCAGACATTGAAGGATGTGGGAAAAATTCTCCATCATTTCATCCCTCTGTCGCCTGAGAGCTTGCTCAAGCAACAAATTGATAGGATCGTCTACTCCGTCATTTTTCTTTTCTTCCGCCATTAAGGGTTTCTTGGGTGTGCGAGAGCGATTGTGTTCAAGAGAGACAAGCTCAAGACCCAACTTGCTATACTCGGACCTCGTAGGGGACATGCACTGAAAAATATGATCAAGAGCATCCTACTCAGTGGTATCCTACTTACCACGATCAATCCTCCCTCCTTAGGAAGCAATGGTCTCCATTGCGTTGAGTTCCTGAGGGAGAGGGAAAATCATTTGTTGAATCTGCATCTTGGTGAGCAGCTTGTCTTGCTGGAGAAATCGTGCTGCTTAGTTTGTGGAAATCTGTCACGAACCTTTGGCTGGAAGGTTTGGAACTTTTTAACCAGTCTAGCTATTTTAGATGACTGTGTGTAGAAGGAATCTTCGTGCTTTGCTGCAACCTTGTCGACCTACTTCTGTTGGATAGAAGGTGCTTGGGCTGAAGCTGTGGTGTCTGTAGTATCCTTTTGTTCACCCTTTGAACAGATTGTGGAGAAGATGAATTTTGTAGTATGAGATACTACCTTGCGACACTTTTTAGGTGGGACAATAGTTGGAACTACCTATGGTATTCTATAGAGATGACCCTCCAAAGTAACAATGACACTACGGGGTCAAGACTCATAAACAGGATGGCACTTCCACATTTATGGTTGGCCCAAGAGAACATCAAAAACATCCAGTGGGGCAACATCACATAATACCTTGTCCTTGAAGGGCTATATGTCTTATGACAATCGACATTGTTGGTTGACACGAAGATCTCGTCCTTGGAGAAGCCACCCAATGTTGTATGGCTGCAGGTGTGGTGTTTTCAACAATCCCAACTGTTTGATGACCTCTGCTGAGATGAGGTTCTTCTGGCTTCCACTATCAACAATAAAATGCAACGGGGTCCCCTTCACCCACATCTATGAATGAAAAAGGCGCTCCCCTTCTTCAAGATCTGTTGGTTCTTCTGGTTGAATTGCTGTAGTCACGACAATAGTAGTGGGGTCTGCGTTGATGATCTGTCTTTTACCATTATTTTTAGAATCATATTTCGAATCAAGGTTTGGCTCCTTGTCTTTGATCTCGGCCACCAATGACTGTTTTGAGCGACATTCATTGGTGTTGTGCCAAGGGATTTTGTGGAACTCACACCATTTTCCGATGTCCTTCTTTGTCTTCCTGTGACCCTTCTTTTCCTGTGTCTTGGACTGGTTTTTGGGAGACTGTTTGCTCGGGCCGTCTTTTTCATACTTTAGTTGTTGCAGATTAGTAGGTCTGAATTCCCGTTTGTTCTTGTGATTAAATTTCCGCTCAATTTTAATAGCATATCGATAAGTAGCACCGAGTGATGAGATGTCCAGAAAATCCATTTCAGTTTGGATGTATCTGTGTAGAGCCCCACGATATTTCAGAACCAAATGTCGCTCGGAGTCTTTGATAGTCAGTTTGGTGCACAAGGTATGGAAGGTATTGGTGAACTCCGAAACTACTTGGTCCCTCTCTTGCCACAGTGCGGTCCATCTCATGTACTGGTGCTCATAGTTGCTAACAGGGTAATATTGTTCTTTTACCGCATCCAGAAAAGATTCCCAAGTGGGATCGACCCCATATATTCCAGACTCCTCTGTGGAACTTTTCTCCCAGTAAGTTTCCCACCATTGTTTGACATGAGGGAGATATTTAAGGAGTGCGAAGGTGATCTTTTCTTTGTTGGAAAAATTGTAAATAGAGAAATAACCTTCTAGCAGAGTTAACCAATTTTCTAGGGCTTCTGCACCTATCTGTCCTTCAAATAAAGGAATATCAAAATTAACTTGTACCTTGAAAGGCGAGGTACCTCCAAAGTGGTCGTTTTCTAAATATGTGCCTGATGCTATTGGCAGGAATTGAAGGATGTGGGTAAAATTCTCCATCATTTTGTCCCTCTGTCATGTGAGAGCTTGCTCAAGCAACAGATTGATAGGATCGTCTGCTCCGTCATTTTTCTTTTCTTCCGCCATGAGGGTTTCTTGGGTGTGCAAGAGTGATTGTATTCAAGAGAGACAAGATCGAGACCCAACTTGCTATACTCAGACCTTGTCGGGGACATGCACTGAAAAAAACGATCAAGAGCAGCCTGCTCTGATACCACTGATCCGGATTATTTTCGGCACGAAATGAGAGTGGAGATATAATAAAGAAATGCACAGAGATATTGCGGATATTCAATAATATAACAGAAATTTATCAGAGATGCAACCATAAACACAGATATACAGTAATACACTATTTTTATTAATCAGAGAAATGTACAGAGACTGTAAAAATACAGAGTGAAAGACTCGCTAGAATGGTGGCATCTTATCTCTGAGAAGAGATGTGACGGCTACTCGCATTCACAAGAAGATGATTACAATGAGGCTCAGAAGGCCCTTTTACAATAGACAGGAATGCCAAAACTCCTAGACATCCAAAAACCTAACCCTAGAAGATGAAGCGCCAAAAGTCATGTGGGCCTCGTTTGGGTAAGCGAGTACATCAACTTCTCGGGGTCGTAACTTTTGCATACGATCTCCGTTTTAGGAATCTGATAGCTCGTTGGAAAGGTATTGTCGAGGAGATTAATTTTGGGGGATAAATAATGCTTTAAGATATCATTGAGAACTTATATCTTGAAAAACATTCATTTGGACCCTCAAAATGGCCCTGGAAGTTAAAACTTGCTAAAAATAGTAAATTGTCGAAATGGCCAGAAAACTGTTTTGAGCCATTTGGAAAAGGTGGGTGGACATCGATATCCACCTGGATCAATCCTTCATCCTTAGGAAGCAATGGTCTCCATTGCATTGAGTTTCCGGGGGAGAGGGAAAAGCATTTGTTGAATCTGCATCTTGGTGAGCCACTTGTCTTGTTGGAGAAGTCGCGCCGCTTAGTTTGTGGAAATCTGTCACGAACCTCTGTTTCAAAGGTTTGGACCTTTTTAACCAGTCTAGCTATTTTAGATGATTGTGTGCAGAAGGAATCTTCATGCTTTGCTGGAACCTTGTCGAACTGCTTATATTGGATAGAAGGTGCTTGGGCCGATGCTGTGGTGGCTGCAGTATCCTTCTGTTCACCCTTTGAACAGATTGTGGAGAAGATGAATTTTGTAGTATGAGATACTACCTTGCAACACTTTCTAGGTGGGACAATAGTTAGAACTACCTCTGGTATTCTATAGAGATGACCCCCCAAAGTAACAATGACACTACGGGGTCGAGACTCATAAACATCATGGCGCTTCCACATATATGGTTAGCCCAAGAGAACATCACAAACATCCAGTGGGGCAACATCACATAATACCTCGTCCTTGAAGGGCTGGATGCCTTATGACAATCGGCATTACTGGTTGACACAGAGATCTCATCCTTGGCAAAGCCACTCGATGTTGTATGGTTGCGGGTGTGGTGTTGTCAACAATCCCAACTGTTTGACGACCTATACTGAGATGAGGTTCTTTTGGCTCCCGCTATCAACAATAAAATGCAGCAGGGTCCCCTTCACCCACATCTGTGAATGAAAAATTCACTCCACTTCTTCAATATCTGTTGGTTCTTCTGGTTGAATTGCTACAGTCGCGACAATAGTAGTGGGGTCTGCATCGATGATCTGTCTTTTACCATTATTTTTCAGAATCAGATTCAGAATCAAGGTTTGGCTCCTTCTCTTTGATCTCGGCCACCAATGACTGTTTTGAGTGACATTCATTGGTGTTGTGCCAAGGAATTTTGTGGAACTCACACCATTTTTCGATGTCCTTCTTTGTCTTCCCATGACCCTTCTTTTCCTGTGTCTTGGACTTGTTTTCAGGAGATTGTTTGCTCGGGTCATCTTTGTCATACTTTGGTTGTTGTGGATTTGCAGGCCCGAATTCCTGTTTGTTCTAGTGCTTAAATTTCTGCTCAATTTTAATAGCATATCGATAAGCAGCACCGAGTGATGAGATGTCCAGAAAATCCATTTTAGTTTGGATGTATCTGTGTAGAGCCTCACAGTATTTCAGAACCAAATGTCGCTCGGAGTCTTTGATACCCAGTTTGGTGCACAAGGTATGGAAGGTATTGGTGAACTCTGAAACTACTTGGCCCCTCTCTTGCCACACTGCGGTCCATCTCATGTATTGGTCCTCATAGTTTCCAACAGGGTAATACTGTTCTTTTACCGCATCCACAAAAAATTCCCAAGTGGGATCGGCCCCATATATTCCAAATTCCTCTGTGGAACTTTTCTCCCAGTAATTTTCCCACCAATGTTTGACATGAGGGAGAGCTTCAAGGAGTGCGAAGGTGATCTTTTCTTTGTCAGAAAAAATGTGAACAGAGAAATAACCTTCTAGCAGAGTTAACCATTATTCTAGGGCTTCTGCACCTATCTGTCCTTCAAATACAGGAATATCAAAATTAACTTGTACCTTGAAAGGCGAGGTGCCTCCAAAGTGGCCACTTGATGAATATGTGCCTGATGCTATTGGAAGGCATTGAAGGATGTGGGCAAAATTCTCCATCATTTCATCCCTCTATCACGTGAGAGCTTGCTCAAGAAACATATTGATAGGATCATTTGCTCCGTCATTTTTCTTTTCTTCCGCCATTGAGGGTTTCTTAGTTGTGTGAGAGAGATTGTCTTCAAGAGAGACAAGCTCGAGATCCAACTTGCTATACTCGAACCTCGTCGGGGACATGCATTGAAAAAAATGATCAAGAGCGGCCTGCTTTGATACCACTGATCCGGATTATTTTCGGCACGAAATGAAAGCGGAGATATAATAAAGAAATACACAGATATATTGGAGATATTCAATAATATAACAGAAATATATCATATATGCAACCATAAACACAGATATACAGTAATACATGATTTCTATTAATCAGAGAAATGTACAGAGACTGTAAAAATACAGAGTGAAAGACTCACTAGAATGGTGGCATCATATCTCTGAGAAGAGATGTGACGACTACTCGCATTCACAAGAAGATGATTACAATGAGGCTCAGAAGGTCCTTTTAAAATAGATGAGAATGCCAAAATTCCTAAACATCCAAAAACCTAACCCTAGGAGATGAAGCGCCAAAAGTCATGTGGGCCCCGTTTGGGTAAGTGAGTACATCAACTTCCTGGGGTCGTAACTTTGGCATATGATCTCTGTTTTAGGCATGTGATAGCTCATTGGAAAGGTATTGTTGAGGAGATTAATTTTGGGGGCTCAATCATGACTTCAGATATCATTAAGAACCTCTATCTTTAAAAACCTTCATTTGGACCCTCAAAATGGTCCCGAAAGTTAAAACCTGCTAAAAATAGTAAATTGCCAAAATGGCCAGAAAACTGTTTTGAGCCATTTGGAAAAGGTGGGTGGACATCGATATCCACCTGGATCATTTGTGGTCATCTTAAAACCACCAATTAAGAATAATACATGAAGTTCTTCTTGTTACTCTTGTTATTTTATGGTCAACTTAAAACCATGTCATTTAGTAGAAGACATCATCTTCTGTTAGACATTCGGTTTATGGTCATCCCAAAACAACCATATTGGTTTGTGGTCATATAGAAACCAATAAATGAGTGTGTGGTAACCCTTAAACCACCAATTTAGTATAAGACATTAGCTTATGCTATTTTTTGAGTTTAGAGAGGATCTTAAGACCTTTGAATATTTTGCTTGACACATTACTAGTTGTCAAGAAGTAGTGGGTTTTCAGACAAGAATGAACTTATTATTAAGGGGGGATGTTGAAAACTCTCTAATGATAGTTCTATATCTTATCCTAACAGTCATACCATTAGAGAACCCATCCAAAGAAATAATTCACCAAACCCATTTTGACAAAAAATATATTGAGAAGAGAGTTGTCTTTCAACTGCCATCCTCTTAATGCTTTGGGACATTCTAAGTTATTCCATTTAGCCCAAGTAGTACTTGTATTCTTCATTCCCAATGATGTATATCTAAATGAATTCTTCCTAATTCTTTTAAATATACATTTCAAAACAATTGATAAGAACATGCAATAAAATTATGTAGCCCTAATGATGTTCTTAATAAGAATAAGTACATCCCTTAATAAGAATGATGTTTTTATGAAAACGAAAACCCTTCAAACTCTCTTCAAAATATTTGAAATGGTAAGGGAATAGGTTATATAACCTCTAAAAGAAAGTCTCCTTCATCTAATGGAAATTTAGAGGGGAATTTTTATTGTTTATCATGGTCCTTGTAGACATGCAAAGAGAAAATAACACCCCCTGCATGATGTTTAATTCACTTAAAACTCCATTGGAAAACAACCATATGTCTTGACAAAAATAAGATGAGTCATATGGATATTTCTTGTAATTGTTATGCCTTTAAACCTTCCTCCTTTTTTGTCTTACACAATACTCAAACCTTGAACTATAATCTATGTCGGCGTTATGAAGCAAGGAGAGGCACTGAAGAATGAAGTTTAAGGGTATGATAATGCTATGAAATGCATGGAGTATGAAGCATATAGGTGAAGTCAAAAGTAATCTCAGTATGAATATCTTAGATTGGTGTATATATAGGTCTTACTGTGTTGGTGCTCAGCTAAAGATATAGCTTAGAATAAGCATTGTAATCGTGATCATACCCAAATCTACCACTGACTCAAAAATGATCATACACCTTACTAGTTTAATAGAAATTTTATAGATACCAACTTTTGATAAAAAAATTAGGCATTTCCCATGCAATTTTGGCAGTCGACACAACCTACAAATATTTGAATATAGCTTATAATAAGCATTGTAATCGTGAGAAAAAGTCTCTAAGCAAAGTTTGTATGCAAAAGTTGTATCCTTGAGAAGATGTTTTATCAACTAGGCTCCTCAAGGGTTGCATTAATTTTTCCACTTGATCTCATAGGGTTAAGGTTTTTTCCTCTTACGATTTTGGAATTTTTGTTGAAATGCAGTTCCATCCTTTTGTGATTTTTTTATTTTTATTTTTTAAATGAGCATAGTTGACACATCTCTTCTTGGAAATAAGCTACCACCATTCTAGTTAATTCTTATTTCACTGCATATTCCAATGTTTTCACTATTTCATTCATTAATATAGTTTGGGTTTCACTATATTACTATGGTCTTTAGAACATCTATGTGTTATTTCACCAATCATTTCTATCTTCATTTCATTTTCAACATAATCCATATCAGTGGTATCAAGCAATTTGTTGTTTGTTGTTTTTAATGCAATTCCCCTACGAGGTTAGGGTATAGGCAGTTGTTTAACATCACTTCTATAATCCCGAGTTTAATTAATTCATAATGTAGATATAATGTATGGTTGTGCCTAAGTGATGTATATGCAAATTATATTTTTGAATTTTAATACATAGAATGTGATGAAATTAAAAACACTTCAAACTCTCTTCAAAATATTTGAAATGGTAAGGGAATAGGTTCTATAACCTCTAAAATAAAGTCTCGTTGAGCTAATGGAAATTTATACAGGAATTTTTATTTTTTATGATTATCCTTGTAGACATGCAAAAAGAAAATAACACCCTCTCCATGATGTTTAATTCACTTAAAACTCCATTGGAAAACAATAATATGTATTGAAAAAAATAAGATGAGTCACATGGATCTTTCTTGTAATTGTTATGCCTTCCAAACTTCCTCCCTTTTTTCTTTAGACAATACTCAAACCTTCAACTATAAGCTATGCGAGGGGTATGAAGCAAGGAGAGGCACCCAGTCATGAAAGTTAAGGGTATGATAATGCTATGAAATTCATGGAGTATGAAGCATGTAAGTGAAGTCAAAAGTAATGTTTGTATGAAGATCTTAGATTGGTTTATATACAGGTCTTACTGTGTTGGTGCTTAGCTAAGGATATTGGTATCTTCATTAGGTTGGTGCCTACACAATATCCTCTTGAATTGGTCCTAAACTTAGGATATTGGTCTCTCCAATAGGTTAGTGCCTACACAATATCTTG
>ML784282.1:308841-319446 GCA_009831015.1 Picea engelmannii | reverse complement strand
TATATACAGGTCTTACTGTGTTGGTGCTTAGCTAAGGATATTGGTATCTTCATTAGGTTGGTGCCTACACAATATCCTCTTGAATTGGTCCTAAACTTAGGATATTGGTCTCTCCAATAGGTTAGTGCCTACACAATATCTTGTTGAGTTGGTATTTAGATGAGTAGATTGGTGTCTTGAGTAGATTGGTTCCTATAATATTTATAACAATCGTTTGGAGTCTCCATAAATTCATAAAGATATGTTTTTGAGGTTTTCTCCAGAAAGGGTTTCCAAGTTAAACTCTATGTACCATGATTTGATTTTGCATGCATTTACTATTTTCAAGTTAATGAATGATTGATGAATTCTAAATTAAAGTCAAAAGTATATTATACTGATTCACCCCCCCCTCTCAATACAAGTATAAATTCAATAATTGGTATCATAATAGGTTCCTTCGAAAATAGTGTAACCACTAGAACATAGATCTCAAGAGAACACATGGCTAGTCAAGAAGGTTTCCCCGCAAGTAGGGCTCTGTTTTTTTATGGTACAAACCATGGATTTTCGATAATAAGGATGCGAACATCTATAATGGCCCTTGGGTTTGATATTTGACAATTATTCATGACTTGTTATACATCCCCAACAAATCAACGAAAAGATGCAGTGAAGAATAATTATATCTATGTGTGTGAAATACTGAGTGTTATATTACATGTTCTTTAAATTTTATAAGAGCGATATTTACATCAACAAAGGAAACTTATACTTTAATCCTTGATCTTACTAGGTACAAATAGATTTATGAAAAAATTAATTCTTTTAGAAAGTAATTGAGATATTGAGATATAATACATAAACAACAAGTCTTTCAATAGTTGTGATCTTGGTAGATAGAAGTGGCCACCCAAATCTACCACTGACTCAAAAATGATCCTACACCTTACTATTTTCATAAAAAAATTGTAGATACTAACTTTTCATGCAATTTTTAGGCATTTCCCATGCAATTTTGGCAATTGACACAACCTACAAATATTTGAATATATCTTAGAATAATCATGAAATAAATTCTCTAAGCAAATTTTGTATGCAAAAGTTGTATCCTTGAGAAGATGTTGTATCAACTAGGCTCCTTGAGGGTTGCACTAATTTTTCTACTTGATATTATAGGTTTAAGTTTTTTTCCTCTTATGATTTTGGAATTTTTGTTGAAATGAAGTTCCATCCTCTTCTGATTTTTTTAATTTTTTTTTTTTAATGAGCATAGTTTACATATCTCTTCTTAAAAATAAGCTATCACCATTCTAGTTAATTCTTATTTCACTGCATATTGCAATGTTTTCACTATTTCATTCATTAATAGAGTTTGGGTTTCACTATATTACTATGGTCTTTAGAATATCTATGTGTTATTTCACCAATCATTTCTATCTTCATTTCATTTTCAACATAATCCATATCAGTGGTATCAAGCAATTTGTTGTTTTTTGTTTCTAATGCAAGTCCCCTATGAGGTTAGGGTATAGGAAGTTGTGTAACATCCCCACTATAATCCCAAGTTTAATTAATGAATAATGTAGATATAATGTATGGTTGTTCTTAAGTTATGTATACGCAAATTATATTTTTGAATTCTTATACATAAAATGTGATGAAAATAAAAACCCTTCAAACTCTCTTCAAAATATTTGAAATGGTAAGGGAATATGTTCTATAACCTCTAAATGAAAGTCTCCTTGAGCTAATGGAAATTTAGAGAGGAATTTTTTTTGTTTATCATGATCCTTGTTGACATGCAAAAAGAAAATAACACCCCCTCCATGATGTTTAATTCACTTAAAACTCCATTGGAAAACAACAATATGTCTTGAAAAAAATAAGATGAGTCATATGGATATTTCTTGTAATTGTTATGCCTTCCAACCTTCCTCCTTTTTTGTCTTAGACAATACTCAAACCTTCAACTATAAGCTCTGTTTTGGGTATGAAGCAGGGAGAGACACCCAAGCATGAAAGTTAAGGGTATGATAATGCTATGAAATGCATGGAGTATGAAGCATGCAAGTGAAGTCAAAAGTAATATTTGTATGAAGATATTAGATTTGTGTATATACAGGTCTTACTTTGTTGGTTCTGAACTAAGGATATTGGTATCTTCATTAGGTTGGTGCATGCACAATATGCTCTTGATTTGGTCCTCAACTAAGGAGATTGGTGTCTCAAGTAGGTTAGTGCCTACACAATATCTTGTTGAGTTGGTATTTAGTTGAGTAGATTGGTTCCTACAATATTTATAACAATAGGTTGGTGCCTACATAAATTTAAAAAGATATGTTTTTGAGGTTTTCTCCCGAAAGGGTTTCCAAGTTAAACTCTATGTACCATGATTTGATTTTACATGCATTTACTATTCTAAAGTTAATGAATGATTGATGAATTCTCAATTAAAGTAAAAAGTAACTTCCACTGATTCACCTTGCCCTCTTAGTACAAGTATAAATTCAACAATTGGTATCATAGTAGGTTCCTTCGAAAATAGTCTAACCACTGGAATGTAGATTTCAGGAGCACACATGGTTATTCAAGAAGGTTTCCCCATAGGTAGGGATCTGTTTTTTGATGGATCAAACCATGCATTTCAGAGAATAAGGATGTAAACATCTATAATGGCCCTTGGGTTTGATATTTGACAATTATTTTTGACTAGTTATACACCCCCAACAACTCAATGAAAAGATGCAGAGGAGAAGAGGTATCTCTATGTGTGTGAAATATTAAATGTTATATTACATGTTCTTTAAATTTTATAAGAGAGCTATTTACATCAAGAAAGGAAACTTATACTTTAATCCTTGATCTCACTAGGTACAAATATATTTATGAAAAAATTAATGCTTTCAGAAAGTAATTGATATATTGGGATATAATACATAAACAACAAGGATTTAAATGGTTGTGATCTTGGTGGATACAAGCGGCCACCGAAATATACCACTGACTCAAAATGATCCTACAACTTACTAGTTTCATAAAAAATTTGTAGATACTAACTTTTGATGCAATTTTTAGGCATTTCCCATGCAATTTTTACAATCGACACAAACAAATATTTGAATATAGCTTAGAATAATCTTTGTAATTGTGGAATAAATTCTCTAAGAAATGTTTTTATGCAAAAATTGTATCCTTGAGAAGATGTTCTATCAACTAGGCTCCTCGGGGGTTGCATTAATTTTTCCACTTGATCTCATAGGGTTAAGGTTTTTTCCTCTTACGATTTTGGAATTTTTGTTGAAATGTAGTTCCATCCTCTTGTGATTTTTTAATTTTTTTTTTAAATGAGCATAGTTGACACATCTCTTCTTGGAAATAAACTATCATCATTCTAGTTAATTCTTATTTCACTCCATATTGCAATGTTTTCACTATTTCATTCATTAATAGAGTTTGTGTTTCACTATATTACTATGGTCTTTAGAATATCTACGTGTTATTTCACCAATCATTGCTATCTTCATTTCATTTTCAACATAATCCATATCAATGGTATCAAGAAATTTGGCGTTTGTTGTTTTTAATGAATGTCCCCTATGAGGTTAGGGTATAGGAAGTTGTGTAACATCCCCACTATAATCCCAAGTTTAATTAATGCATAATGTAGATATAATGTATGGTTTTCCCTAAGTGATGTATACGAAAATTATATTTTGGAATTTTAATACATAAAATGTGATGAAAGTTTCTAGGGGACATGGATAGAGATGGGGGTTCATTAATCCACAATAGAGGAGGGGTGTAGAAAGGGGGTTTTCATCCATGAGTTTAATTCCCTATTTTTTTTTCCTAATTTTTATGTTTTGAATGAATATTCTATTTTGTTGTTGAGTGTTCCCAAATCCAATCATTGAATGCTTGTAAGAGGGTGGGTGTGATGATTCACATCCCATAGTTATTGGGAGCATGGGTTAAGTGAAATTAGTTTTGGGAAGAGTGTAAGTCAAGGAAAAAACAAGAGGAGAGGAAATTTGTATGGCTACAGGGGGGAATTTTAGAGAGTAATGTTTTTGCATGAACAACCGAAAAAGAACCAAGGAGAAGAACATTCGAGCTAGAGCAACAATGAACGGTGAATTATGGAGCATTTTTGGAGTTGAAGACTAAAGAATCAAGTTGTGAGGATTGTATAAGAACCATGTTGTTATGCCTAAAGAGTGAAATCTTGTGAAAGTTGCACTGGAACAAAAATCTTGTTGTTGTTGTTTTCCTAATAGTTTTCCTAGAAGTGAGTTCCCTTGAGTTCTCAGTAGTGAGATTCATGGTTACTTGTTCTATATATACCTTGATAAATGAATGGGATGCACGATGGATTGAGAGAAGTGAAGGGGTACATTCCTTAGGTTGATAAGGTCGAGAGGAAGAGAGTTTGTGGAAATCATGATAGGTGTAGGAAAATGCGAGTTGATTGTGGGATTATTTGAGTTGTGAGTGGATAGTGAGAGACACCCTCTTTTGTGGTTTGATATCCCCATATCATGGATGAATTGTTTTCGAGATATAGAACATTAAGTCTATGGTTGGGTGGAATGTTCATCCCAAGAAGGTGGTTTCATAATTGTTTTGAAAAGATAAGTGTTTATTTGTTTCTCTATGTTATATTATGATGTTAACTAATGTGAATTTTTATTTTGTGTATGGGAATGGATTATATGCTATTGTGATGAATTAATTAGTTGAATTCATGTTTTTTATGATGTTGTAGCTACATTTACATAAAGGTATCGACAAATGGTTAAATCTGCGTGTTTTCCTCTAGCTAGTAAGTTATAGGATATGTTAGAAAAAAAAAATACTTTTGTTTGTATTTTGCATGTGATGAACCTCAATGAAGCTGGGGAACATGAAATATTGGTATCAAAGAAAGGTTCAACACCAGGTGTGACATCCTCAATAATTTTATTTTTTTTATTTTGATGTAATTTCTTTGAAAATAATTTTTTGTTTATGGAAATTTGTACTTGATATTATTAAGGCATGTAATGACTATATTTGTGACTGTTGAGCAAGAGTTTGACTTTCCAACTGTCCTGTTTGATTGAAAAATGTACAATACAAATATTTTTAAAATATTTAATGCTAGAAACAAGTGGAACAACTAGGTTAAAAATAAATGACTATGACTCCATGAGTGGGGAACATGCTTGAGTTAACTCAGATCTAATTTTTACAAGTGTTAGAAGTGGAGTTATGTCATTGGAATCCCCAAAGAATCATGGATTTGTAAACCTATGAATTTCCAAAGAGGGAAATGGATTGAAGAAAATTCCTAGGAAAAGGAAAAAGGATGCATACAATATATGAGTGAGGCAGGATGTTGCTTAGTATGTTGTGGGAATAAATATTTTCTGTATGAGAAAAAATGGTGTTAGGAAAATGATTTTTGAACTATATAGAAAGACAATAGCTAATGAGTGAATATTAGTTTTCCCTTATGGAGTCATGGTGGATAGGGGGTGATCATGACAAGCAATATTGGTTGATCTGTGTCTATGGTTGGGTGGAACCTATTTGTTCCATTTGTGTCCAACTTGACTGTTACAGTTATGTATTTTATTGAACCAGTTCTTACTCATATTGAATTATTGATTTGTATGTTAACTACACAACTAGATTTATATAGATGTATGTATAATGTAGAAGTTAAAATGATCTGTATAGTTACATGAAGTTTTAAACTATGGAAATTTCCATGAAACAATCATATATTTCCTAAATATCTTATAGTCATAGAATATCTAGAAAATTTTATGCATTGAAAGAGGAAAATGAATACGTTTTCTAATTCTATAGAAACGTGTGTGAATCAAGTTTTTTTGTTGTTATTGTTGAATAAATATGATTACATAAAACACACCATTAGAAAATTCTTATAAAATTACATAATTAAAAAATGAGGAGTTAAACTATATATAGGTATATTCATTTCTTGATATTAAGCTACATAAATACACTAGGAGCAAGATGACTCTATATTTTATCTTGAATAAAAGAAAATATTGTGTGTTTTGTTAGCAGTTTTATTTTTTCTTCCATAAATATAATGTAGTTGATCTATCTATATAAAATTTGTTCAGATATGACAGTTAAGGAATAAATCGAGATCCCTAACTATTTAAGAAGATTCCATTCCCAAGTGGAAAAATAGACCGGAGTTTAAATTACAACTTTACTTGGAAGAACTCCGAGATTAAAATTCGAGTACCTTTCTATGGAAAAACTTTGACCTTTGTAACAAAGAAATTTTTTCCAACCTTCAAGGCATAGATGTGGAATTTAGTATGAATAAGGATTTTATTTGAAAATGAGGAAAATAAAGAAATTAGTGGAGGAAAATTCGAAATAATGGAAAATAAAGAGTTTATTCGAAATAAAGAGAACTAGAGCTAGAGAAACAATGCAGGAAAATTCTAGATAATTTGTGGAGCTGAAGCCTAAAGAAACAAGTTGGAGGGATTGTAGAAGAACCAAGTTGTTAGGCGTGAAGAGTGAACTCCTATGAGAGTTGCATTGGAGAAACATGCTTGATAATTTTGTTTTCCTAGTAGTTTTGCTAGTAATGAGTTCCTTTCAGTTCCCAACTGTGAGATTCTCGATTAACTCCACAAGAGATACTCTGATAAATGAATAGGATGTGCAATGGAATGATAGAAATGAAGGGGTGCATTCCTTGGGTTGGGAGGGTCGAGAGTAAGAGAGTTGGTAGAAATCGAGATAGTTATAGAAGAATGCGAGTGGATTGTGGGATTATCTAAGTTGTGAGTGGATAGTGAGAGAGACCCCTTTTTTTGGATTCCTAAATCTATATTGGGAGTGACTTGCCATTAATATATAGAGAAGCAAGTCTATGGTTGGTTCCATCGCAAGTAGTTGGTTGCACAACTGTTTTGAAAATATAAGCATTAATTTGTTTTTCTATGTTATATTATGAGTTTAACTACTGTGCATTTTTACTCTGTGTATGATAATGAATTATATGCTTCTGTGATGAATTTATTAGTTGCATTCATGTTATTTTACCATGACATAATTGTATTTACATAATTGTATCAACAAATGGTTAAATCTATGTGTTTTCTTGTAGAAAGTTTTATTTTTATGTGTATCCCATATGTAATGAACCTCAATCAAGCTAGGAAATGTTAACCGTTGGGTATCAAACTAACCAATCATGTTGAATACTTCTCCCACTAGATTAAGCTACATCCCATTGCAGATGTAAATAAATATGATGGAGTAGGAGATACTATCAATATTTTGTCGGAGGAATCCCTTCGATGACCAAGGAAGGAGACGATGGATGATTTTTCCTAGATCCTTAAACTAATCCCAAGTGATGGAGGTACTTCTGACAAGTACTCACTTCAATGGTACAACACCATTCAAGTTACAAGTTAACTTTGGCATTCCCTTATTTGAAGGAAAGAAATATGCACATGATTTAGACAAATTGTTAAGTCTACTAGAGCATTATTACTTTGTTGAAAAAAAATTCAACAGTGAGAATATCAACATTATTCTCTTTAAATCCCTTTCCCATGTCAAATATTAGTGGGACACTTATTATGTGTAACCTATTGAAGATGAATTTGAAACATTTGGGACAAAAACCATCTGAGAATCGTTCATTAATGTTCTAAAGGAGGAATTAATTATTATGCTTCACCACTAAAATTGAATCACAAATAATGTATTCAAGAAGAATATAGAAATGTTGCTTTAATTCATATATCAAAATACCCTTAATTTAGAGATAAAACATAAAATGATAATTTTATTGAGGGGGAAATCTCTCAATGAGATAATATCCAATACAATATACTCAAATACATTATTCATAAGAAGGAATATGATGAAGACCCCCCTTCTCTCCTAAGGGTGAAGTGACCTCCCAGTCTTGGATTGATCAAGAAACTAAGTCTGATTGACTCTTCAATCCCTCAAGAATCTCAAATCCACTTAACAGGCCCTCTTTCTCTTAAGGTGCACGTTATATGGAACCCACGACTTTCTCCTTAATCCCTTTAAGCTCCAACATATTTAGAATCTATCTCTATTGGTTAAGCCCCTCCCTTTATGTGACCAAGGTTGTGACCAGTTGCCTAATCGAAAGGTGCATCATGACTTCATGTATCGGGCCTCTGCATATGAGTCACCCCGACTCTCCCGACCTCTAAAATCTCGACAAGAGCCTAGTTCGTGCTATATCCTTTGCCAATGTGACCCTTTTCTATGACCACTCGCTTAACTCAAAAGGCATTTCACAATTTCATGTATCGTGTCTTTGCATGTGAGTCACCCCGACTCTCCTGACCTCTGAAATCCCGATGGGGGCATAGTGCATGCTAGCTCCTCCCTTATCCTTCATCCATACAACCCATCACTATGACATGGGGTGAAACCTTCTGAGCGATTTGCGATGTCGCGTTTCACGAAGTCCACTTTCTCATCCTTCTGAAACTCGAACTTGCAAGTTCCGCTTGTTAGATCAATGGTCCACAATCCCCGCAATCCAATGGTCCTGATCTCCTTTTCACATATAGGGACTTCACATTTCATGATGTTGGAGAACCACTCACCTCCATTATCCTAATATCTGAACTCCTAATATCTCCTTGGACAATCACCAGTCTAGATATCTCCTCGATTCGATGGCTCAAATCAAATCACAATCTTGGATTTCATGAGTTCCCATAACTCTTACCTTTGATTTCCCTAGTTGCAAACTCCCGACAAGACCATATCTATGGTCCAGGATCATCCTTCGATCAATGAATGCGATCAAGTCATGGACTCCAACTTTGCAAGTTCTCATGATCTTTACCTCTGGCTATCCCAAACTGAGAATCAGTGAAATGTTGATCTTTCGACGCATGTCCTCCTTAACTATGGATGACTCCAATGATTTCAAAACTTTGCAATCCCGCTACTCCTATGTAATTTGAAAGATTTAATGTTAGTTCACTTTACCCTTATTGAGGGTCTACGACTCTTTTGCGCTTAGACCAAATGGTTGAGATCTTTCCTCATGTGCGCTTTGTCCTCGTTGTCTAGACATTGATCGGATGGTCCAGATCTTTTCCCCTGAATTTACACTTTCTTCAGACTTAGAATATTTTCTAAAGGTTCAAAGGATTTAACCTTTGTCCTTCCTTTGAGTCTGTTTCTTGGATATTTTTCTCACTTCTTGGAAAGTGTTATCCCTCCTGAGCTTGATCTCCTCAAAGATTTTAATCTCCCAAGAACTCCTTGCTTTTTCGGGAAATTTTGTCTCACTCAGATTTAAATATTTCTTTAAAAGAATTCTTCTCACCTTCATGGAATTCCTCTATTCCAGTCCTTCGAATTCTTATGGAGTCTCTTCGACACTAAGTTGAATTCTGTATCTGTACACTCCTTGCAATAGATTTTTACACGAGATATGGATTCTTGCAGATGACTGTGCACTCCTTGCAACAGTCAATTTGCACTACTTGTAAAGAAAATATTACATTATTTCTTTTGAGATTTACGATTCGAAACAGACCCTATCAACACACTCCTTGCGGACTATGTGCACACCTTGCACCACTCAACGAAGAAAAGCGATTTAAATTTTTTGCAAGCATTTCAAAGCTACATACACTCGTAGCAAGATTCATTCATTCTTGAAAAGATTAACAAAAACAAAAGGGAAATTGATAACAACCATAGCCTCACACATTGGATC
Source organism: Picea engelmannii (assembly GCA_009831015.1). Lineage (NCBI taxonomy): Eukaryota > Viridiplantae > Streptophyta > Pinopsida > Pinales > Pinaceae > Picea > Picea engelmannii. Next base: position 309,695 of record ML784282.1, on the reverse strand, counting down.
AATTTTCCTCTGTTATATTCATTCAAAATCAAGAAAACGGTTATAGCTAAAATCAAAACAACAAGTATTGTTAAGAAAATTCCTACTTTATCATAACACTTGTAACTTTGTAACCCCTCTTTACGGTGTACAAAACCTCTCTTTATACAAAAGAAACAAACCAACTTCTATCTAATTTTGGTTACATCAAGACTAGGGTTAAACTCTCAGGTCACACGTGCTCATTTTGTCTCCATGTGCATGATTTTTCCTCTTTTTTTTCTATCATCTTCAAAAGATTGCAGTACTGGCCACCGTTTGAGATTCTGAATTGGTCCTCAGGCACTGAGTTTTCTTTCCATGTGTACTTGTTGACGATGCTTCTGCATCAAAATCCATCCCTATTCATATCTACCTAGAAAATATTAACTGTAACCACATTCTAAATACCTAATGAGTCTTATTTAATGAGGCCACATTACTTTTATTGAAGGCTAACTACCTAGTGGGATTTATTTAATAATAAAAAATATAGTGGACCTCATTCACCTTACATTAAATGACCAACATACCTATAATTTTATTAGATCTAATGACCCCTTCATCCCCCATTAAAACCCTAGGGAGGACCCCACCACTCTATCTCCCTTAAGAATCATTATCCTCAACACTTGCAATAATGATGTACAACCATAAACCATGGTCCTATTTATGGGAACCAATCACACCATTGAAGTAGTTTAGGAAACTAGGCTACCATGTACATGTGTTAGCTTCAACATTGAAGAAGTCTAAGAACTTTGTTCATAAACCTGAGTCCAATGTCTAGGATATTATGTTGAATCCCAATTGATGACTCTAGAGTTTGATGAAAT
>ML784282.1:177387-241901 GCA_009831015.1 Picea engelmannii | reverse complement strand
AGTTGAAAAAAAAAAAAAAAAAACATAAATTATATTTTCAAAAGTTATATTGAAAAGTTTATTGCAAACCAAATAGAGTTTTTTCCATGTGAAAAAAATTATTACATTAATTAATTTAATTGAAATTATTGAAGTTTAAGAGAAAAAAACATTGATTGTTGCTAATTTCCTTAATGTTTCTATGATACATCATAGAATGATATTTAAATGTGGTTAACCTTTTTGGTTGCAAGGATATTTCAAAATATATACTAAGACATGGCTACTAATCTTTTAGTTATATGGATATTAATTTATGACTTGGTGCAAGTACATTGCCATCATCACCCCTGAAAAAGTAATACATGAAATTAAATATTTACAAGTTTATTCAAATAATCTATGTAATATTCACATAATTTCATTTTTTTCATAGTAATTAACAATTTTAAAACAATATACCAATAATGTTAACTTATATATTAAAAACAAAAGTTCCAAGTACAATTACCATCAAGTGATTCAAGGTACATGATTTAGTTTGATTTAGTTTTCACTCAAATCAACTTTCAACAAATGAAAATGGATTTAATGCTCCATTTACATTAATTTATTTCGTTGACATTATAACATTTGTATTCTTATATTCAATCCGAGTGAATTTCATGAAATATTTTATGTAAGTGACTTTGAAAAAATATTTTGTATAAATCTCTTAAACTATGATAAACTCTGATCCAACATATATTATCTTAAACTCTGATCCAACATATATTATCTTTGATGCAATCCAACATATATTGTCTTTGATGCAATCCAACATAACTTTAGGTTACAATGTGATGAACATTTCAAGATGTCACTATTTGACCAACATATTCCAACATCGCAATCTGATGTACACAACCCACCAACGCAATGCGACATTCAAAACCCTACATTGCAATGCGACATATAAATCCTTTGTTGTAACGTTGCAATGTGACAAACATAGTTACATTGCAATCGAAAAAAAATAATAATTTTGCAATGTGTCGATCATAAATATATGTCACAGTTTGACGAACATAGCCGCGTCGTTGCATTTTTAAAAACATATCATCACATTGCACATATATTAATGTCACAATGTGACAAAACTTTCCAAAAGTCACAACGTATCTAACATAGCCCTTGTCAGAGTGTGATGTACACAACTCAATTTTGCAATGTGATGATCATAACTAGATGTCGCAATGTGACGGACATAGCCCTATCATTGCATTTTGAAGAAAATATCATCATGTCACAATGTGATACAAATATCCTAATGTCACAATGTGAAAAACATTTCCAAACAACACAATGTGTTGAACATAACCTTTTGTCACAATGTGATGTACACAACTCAATGACGCAATGTGATGGTCATAAATACATGTCGCAATGTGACAAACATAGCCATTTTGTCACATTTTTATTAGCATTTCATCATGTCACAATGTGACACACATATCTTAATGTCACAATGTGACACACATATCCTATTGTCACAATGTGACAAAGATTTCCAAATGTCACAGTATGTCGAACATAACCTCTTGTCATAATGAGATGTACACAACTCAATGTCGCAATGTGATGAACATAACCCTATCGTCTCATCTTGACGATTATATCATCACACCACACTGTGGCAGACATATCTTAACGTTACAATGTGACAAACATTTCCAAACATCACAATGTGTTGAACATAACCCCTTGTCACAATGTGTTGTACACAACTCAATGTCACAATGTGACAAAATTAGCCTAACACTGCAATGAGATGAACATTTCCCGATATCACAATGTGATGAACATAACCCACATTGTAATATGGCATTCATGTCGAAAATTTTTAAAGCTACAAAAATATTTTATTTGTCACATTGCAATGAACTTTGTAACATTGTAATGCTATGCACATAGACTCGTCATCACAATGTGACCAACCATAGCACCATGTAATGATATACATGAATATCCTCATGTCACATTTTCACAAACATTTCAAAACATCGCAATCTAATGAAGAGAACCCATTGTGATGAAGAGAACCCTAATGTCGCAATGTGACAAATATTTCCAAACATCATAATTTGTTGAACATAACCCCTTGTCACCATGTGATGTACACAACTGGATGTCACAATGTGATAATCATAAATAGATGTTGCAATGTGACAAACATAGTCATGTTTTCGTATTTTGATGAATGTCACATCAGATCAAAAAGTGACACACATATCCTAATATCACAATGTGACACACATATCCTAACGTCACAATGTTACAAACATTTCAAAATGTCACAATATGACGAACATAACCCCTTGTGGCAATGTGATCTACACAACTCAATGTCTCAATGTTACGATGAGAAATATATTTCGCAATGTGATGAACATAACCCTATTATTGCATTTTGATGAACATATCATCACGTTATAATGTGACACTCATATCCTTACGTCACAATCTGAGAAACATTTCCAAATGTCGCAATGTGATGAACACAACGCACATCAAAATGTGATGTTAATGTTGAAAACTTGTTATGTTACACAACTCTTTCATTTGCCACATTGTGATGAACTCTGTAACATTTTAATTCTATCCACATAGATTTGTTTTCACTATGTGATGAACCATAACACTATGGAATGATATACGTGCATATCCTCATGTCATAATGCCACAAACATTTCAAAGTGTAGCAATGTGATGAAAATAGCCCATTGTCGCAAGGTGATGTACAAAACCCTAATGTGGAAATGTGACAAACATTTCCAACATTGCAATGACCCAAACATTTCCCAATGTCGCAATGTGATGGCCATAAATGTATTGGAATACCATAATGTGAGAAACAAAAATCCTTCATCCTAATATCTTCAACATAATTTGTGGATGTCATAATTAACGTCACCCACCATAATCATCTCCACATGGTCTACGAAGGCCAACCATGGGCATGGACAACCATAGTTAACCATGGTGATGGTTAATCATATCAAACCATTGCTCCCACTAAATGTCTAGGAAGATCACCTTGGGTATTGTCCTCGTGCATTCCCTAGCGAAAGAGGGATATGAAATATTCAATAACAATAGACATAACTCCATGCTTTCAAATGGTAGAATTGCTTGAAACCGGTAGAAATAACTCTATAAAGATGAGGAGGGCATAACTATCTCAAATTGAGGGGAAAGGGAATAAATATCTCAAAATGAGTGCTGCTTCTCAATGTCGATTTGTAACTGGGCAAAGGGATGTGGGGCTTTAAAGGGGCGTTGTTGAAGCACTCGTTGAAGCACCAGTTTACCCTCGTTAAGTTCCAGGACCAATTTTAGAGAACCATGGTGAAGATCAACCAAGATCAACCATAATAGTCTATTGATTAATGCATTCATGCATAAATACATTAATGTGTTAAAATATTAATGTATTAATTATTCAATACATTATTGCAATGTTTAAATTTAAGTATTATTACATAAATAATAAAAAAACTCAATACAATGTAAAGTTTAGATTTAATGTTTCATATTTTTAAAAAATATTATTAATTTATTAGAGTATTTTTAATGTATTGATTTATTAATATAATATATTGTACTAATGATTAGTGTATTAATGATTAGTGTATTAATGTATTTATGACTATTGCATTAATGCAGTGATTGTATTATTAAGGTATTTATTAATTAACATGTTACATTAATGTGTTAATGTGTTGATACTTTAATTTTTACATTACATTAATATATTAATTAATTAATACTTTAACATATTAGCAATTTAATATTTTTTAAATATTACTAATTTATTATTATATTTTTAATGTATTACTTTATTAAAATAGCATATTATATTAATATATTAATAATTATTTCATTAATGAATGAATATATTCATGAGTATTGTATTAATGTATTTGATATTTTATAAAGTAGTTATAATAAAATATTTGAGTATTGTATTTTATAAAGTAGTTTTAATATATTTGTATTTTATTAATGTTATTAATATTTTATTACTTTAAAAATACTCTATTACTTTAATGTATTACTTTAAATTATTAATATTTTCATATGTTTTGAAATGTATTTAGATTTTATTATTATATTAATACTTTAATAATTTTTTATTTAACATTGTATTAATGTATTTATTAATTAATATGTTTTATTAATATATTATACATATTTTAATTTGTACAATTTACATTAAAGTTTTAATTATTTAACATATTCATATTTTAACACATTAATATATTTGTATATTAATATTTCATTAATGTATTATTCAATTAATATATGAATATTTACTATATTAATATATTATCATATCAATTTATTAATGTTTTAATACTTAAATATATTAAAACATTATTAATAAAATTTTATTTTATTAATATATTAAAAATATTTTAATATATTGTTATATTTCAAAATATTTTAATAATTGATTAATATATGCATGCTTTATTCATATATTAATTAACTAGATTAACTTACAAGGCACAGCAAAATAATAATACTAGTAAGGTTAAAGTATGAGCTCTTCCTTCCTTAATATAAGATAGTAATACTAGTAAGCTTAAGGTATCAATCAAATAAAAAACTATAAGCATATCCATAATAAATGGGGTTTGTACTCTACATATAACATATTACTAAGTTTGATTAGTCATTACATGCTCTTAGCTCTCATATCAATATATTATTAATAATTAATTATAATGTATTATATTAATTATAATGCATTATATTATATATTAATGTTTACTTATTAAATTGATATTTTAATAATTTAATAGATTTATATATTTATTATTTATTATTTTTTATAAAAAAATTATTTTAATAATTTAATAGATTTATATATTTATCACTTATTATTTTTTATAAAAAATTATATAAAATTAATGTATTATTTAATTAAAAAATTAAAATTTTATTATATTAATGTATTAATACATTAATATTTTAATATTTTAATACATTAATGTATTATTTTTTAGTGGGTATAATGGTTAAGAATATGCCTTTTCTTTTAAAAGGTTACAAAATCGATAGATAGTATCTAGTTTGACCGTGATATTAAAAAAATAAATAAATTATTAATATATTGATACATTATTAATATTATAATATATTATTAATATTTTAATACTCAATTAATATATGAATAATATTTTACTTATCATTACTTTAATGTTATAGTGTAATATTTTAATGTTTGTTTCATCTAATGTATTGAAAATGTTTTTTTATTGTATTTTATTAATGTATATTGTATTTTTGAGACTTTATTAATATATAAATGTTTTATTATTGTAATAATTTTATTTAATATTTTATTAATGTATTAATTAAATACCAATAATTTAAAGTATTAATATAATTATGTATTATTGATATATTTTTAATTTATTATTTCATTAATATAATTTTAATTTATTATTTTAATATTTAATTTAGTAATAGTTAAATAATATATTAATTAATTAAATAATATTTTGAAAGTACCAATAGAATTATGTATTATTAGTATATTAATATTTTAAAGGATCAATCGAATTATGTATTATTACTGTATTAATATTTTATTAGTGTATTTTTTATTTAAAATTATATATTATTAGTGTATTAATATTTTATTACTATATTTTTAATTTACTATTTTAATATTTAATTTATTAATAGTTTAATGTAAGAATTGAGTGTTTTAGTTTATGTAATAATGAATTTTTATTTCTTTTTACTTTATTAATATGTTTCTACTTTAACAATGCATTTATTGATTAATACAATATCTTATTAAGTTATTAATCAATAAATACAATACAATATTAATCTATTTATTAATTAACATGTTACATTAATATGTTAATACTTTAATTTATGCATTATAATATTATATTAATTAATACATTTATGTAATAAAATATTAATATATTTATTCATTATTTATTATTTTTACTTTATTAATATATTTTTGTATTAATGATGTATTACTTTATTAATGTATTTATATTTTATTAATAATATATGAAAATGAAGTTTATCTATGTTTTATTTTATTAATTAATATTTTATAGTATTACTTTATTATTAATATAATGGTGTATTTATTTTATTATTTAATGTATTATTTTATTTATGATTAATGCATTATTTTAATTTATTATTACAATATTTAATTTATTATATTAATACTTATTAGTATACATTAAATTAATATTAATGTAATAATTAGTTTATACATTAATTATTTATAAATATATCAATGATTTTTCCTAGGAATGATCACCTTTGATCAACAACAACCACATTTAAGTATTAGTAATGTATTAATGTATTGATTAATTAATAAATTACATTATTAATGTATTAATACTATAATATGCTAGAGTATGCATAATGCATTAATGCTTTAACTTATAGATTACAATAATGTAATAATGTATCGTTAATATATTAATACTTTAATAATGTTTTAGAACAATAAGCTCAATGTATTATTACTTTCATAATCTATTATTTTATTAGTGTATTAATATTTTATCAATGTATTAATTAAAAATTATTAATCTATAAATTAATTAATACATTACATTATTAATGTATCATTAGTGTTGATTTATATTAATAATATATTAATCGATCACTCAATATATAATTAATGTATTAATACATTATTAATGTAATAATAGTTCAAAATGTTACATTATACTATTAATACTTTAATTTATGCATTACAATAATCTAATAATGTATTACTAAATACGTTAATGTCAATGCACTACTACTTTATTAATGTATTACTAATGTATTACTTTATTAGTGTATCAATATTCTATTAATGTATTAATACTTTAGTAATGTATTTACTAAAACATTTAATGTATTATTTTATTACTATATTTTTTCTTTAACAATGTATTAATTAATTAATACATTTCATAGTTAATCTATCAATCAATTAATACTTTACATTACACAATAACATAAAGTAAAAGTGGTTGATATACACCTATCGACGCCATTTTTCACTTTTCTAAATTAATGGTGTCGATCAACATATTTTAACCACTTTTATAAAGTTGTTATTGCCAGTATATAGTATTGAATATTAAACTCCCACGTGGACACTAGTTTATGTGGAAAAGTTAGTTAGAGAAGCAGTTAGGGTAGAGAATTATACGCAAAATAAAAAATTCATAGGGGGGTGTTGGAAACCACCCATTATTTTCGATTCTTATCACAATCAAAGTTCCCACAAAGAGATTATACCTTTTTGTAGCTACCATCACCTTCCATTTGTAAATGTTTATTTTTCTAAGTTTCGAAGAAATGATTGGGTTAAGCTTATCCTATTGAGTTTTTTTCTGTTTGCATTTTCGTTTGTTTTGTTTTAAATTCATGATTGTAAGCATGAATTTAAATATAAAACTTGGGCTTGGTTTCATATTGTTTACCTTATAAATGTCTTTGAAGGAACCCATATAAGATTAAAACTCAAGTCTTATGAACTTATTGATTAATCCACTATCAAAATATTTGTAGTATTATGGGTATCACAACTTCATTGGTTCTATAGTTAATCATTGAATTAATTTGTGAAATGATCCAATCCATTAAAACATTGGCTTAACATTTGATATGGTTTTCATAAACTCAACAGTCATATTAGCATTTATGTAAATTGGTACAGGTGTGTTGTACATACGTTTTCAATCTATCTTGTTGGCCTCATTATTAATGAGATCATTCATTATACGAATGGAGTTTTGTACTGTGAAGGGTTTGACACTCATCATGAGAAATGGTCTATAGTTTTACAAGCCCTCTGGTTTTTCGTTTTCCCTAACTCTTATGTCCGAGTTATGATAGTCCCCAAAGTTTGAAATTTTCGTGCCATTACTTTTCGCACATAATTTTCTCTTCTCCTCATCTTATGGAAACCTAAACCTATCGCTTGTGATATTTTTTGTATCCTTATCACAGTGGAAATGGAACCCGTGGTTCATATCGAGCCGAACAGATGCCAAGATCTTCTGTCCAATGACAACTCTATAGATTACCTGAAGGCTCATGGGTGGGATGTGTTCCTCAAAAAGATCGAAGGATACAATCTCCAGGCTGCAAAGGCCTTTGCACAGAATTTTGACGGTTTTAGGGCCAAGGTCGAGGATGTATAGTTGGATGTGACAGAGGATTTCACAAGCAGGGCAACAGGACTCCCATTAAAAGGTGAAAGGTGGTTTAAGAACGCTAAAATAGAGGATGTCCCGTGGAGTTTAGTCATGGATTCCCACAAATCCACTTGATGTACAAAAGGTGTTCCCATTGCTTTTGTAAAACCTAGATGGCACAGTCTCGTTTTAATTTTTAAAGAGTTTGTCACTTGTGAAGGATGGTATGGGCTTGTTTTTTTGTATAACATTCAGTTTCTTATGATTTTCATAGGGTTTGAGTTGAATATGTAGTTCTACCTAGAAATGATCCTTTACAAAATTTCTAAGAACTATAAGAGACAAAGCATAAATGCTCTGCCGAGTCTGTTTCATTACGGGCTCATTAAGATACTGTTGGTTTCTCACATGTCACAAATCAGTGATATTCAGGAGGGTTTTCTGAGTCGAAATGGCTTCACCTAGGTCGACGATAAAATCAACCCTCATTTGATTGCAAACCCCAATTTGAACAGACCAGTGATTGAAAGCCAGAACTTCAATTCACTTGATGGCTCCGAGTTCAATGAACCAGCTTGTATTGTTGATGAAAACCTTGTGTAAAAGGAATTACCATGTAGGTTTTCACCTAAAAGATATTTGGAACATGTAATTACCAAATTAAAATAAAAGGATCACCCTATATCTATGAACGAATCTACTTTAAACGATAACGATAAACTTGTTGTGAAGAATTTCCTTGGGGGAAAGAAACAATAGAACTCAAATTAAAATTTCAAGAATAAGAATGTTGGTTGTTTGATTTCTAGAAAACTAAGAAACTGAAAGAATAATCATCTGATCTTGATCCATACGATCGAGATAGATGATTGATGTTCAGATCGAGAGATAAATGATTTCTTGGCTTGCGAAGACCCAAAAAATCAATGTCCCAAGAAAGAGGTTGTTACCTAGGTTGAACAGTATGACTTCGTGACTAAGCTACCCCCATGTATCAAGGGAAAAGAAGGTTTTGCAGGTATTATTCATGACCTGGAATAGGCCACCGGGAGAGATGAAGCACCCGTCGTTGACTATTTCCACATCGGTCCACCATTGCTCCAGTGCACTGTGACAACTACATAGACTGGATAGAGAATTATTATAGATATATTCCTCTCTTATAGGCTCAAGTTAAACACTTGGCTCATCGTAATGACCTATTGGAACAAGATAAATTTGACTTCAAGGTACACACACAGAGGGGAAACAAAAGATTCAAGAAGTCCGGGAACATTATAATAAAAAACACAACCAGTTTCAAAGCCATTATAAATTCCAAACTCTCAAATCCTTCTTTTTCTAATTTCTAATGGTAAAATGATTTTGTTTGGATTTTATTCTATTTTTTTTATAAAAAAATCAAAATAGGCAGATTTAATTTGATTTCTTTTGCTAATAATAAGACTAGCTACGAAATCTATGATTATGTAGCCGATCTCTTTTGAATAATAATTAGTATTGTTATCTAAATATCAAATTGGCTTTTTCTATCAATAGGAAATGGAGTATTATGAGGTTGATTGCATGGAGAAAACACCTTGAATCATATGCTCAATTATTCAATAGTCTCTGCCTCTTTATGTTTATAAAACTTTGGTTTATTTTTGACAAACCAAATCATGCTTGAGTGGTTTCTAGTTTCACTATTTTTGTAATATGATCTGATTTGTGTGGATTCAACTCTATCTTGTATGATAAGAGCAGTTGAATCCTAAATTAGTTTAAATACTGGTCACTCTTAGGATTGGAGACATCTTTTTTGGACACGTTATGGACATACGACTCTCAAGACTAAAATGGAAAAGTTGTTCACTCCATGTCTTTAGACCAGCGTGGTGCTTACCCATTATGTTTTTCCTTTATCTTATGAAATATTAATACGTTCATACATCTTTAGTCTTATCATCATATGTTATTTCATATTTTTCTTTTAACACTTTAATTATGTCTGTAATTTATTGTCCTATACTACATCTGTGATCAATATTTCATTTAAATATGGTGGATTTATGTTGGATATTGGCTGATGTATTGCATGAATGCTTTGTATCAAAATTTATTTTATTATAAGTGTGCATCATTATAAGATCATCAAATCTGTATATTTATGTGTTTACTGTTATATTCTTGTTCCAAAAAACCTTTGAGTTGGTTCTGCGAATGATGGCACCATTATATTATAGGTTTTCCTCATAGGAAGGACAACTAGGAGCTTGAATTGTGCAGAGACATAAAATCATTTTAAATGATTAATTATAGGTCAGTTTACTCGCATTTTATTTAGTTCAATTATTTGTCAATGAAATAGGAACAATTTGAATTATCTTTGACTATTATCTGTTCTTATTTCAATTGTTTTTTATTAGTATTCTTTAGTTCTTTAGATTGTAAATAGAAAACATAAAATGTATGTGCTTTCTTTATCTACTTCTTAATCATGTTCAAAACATCTATTTTGCAAGATATTCTATAAACCTTGCAAATTGTATATACGAAGTTCATAATCACATGCACATGTTCATGCTTCTATTTTAATATGTGTAAATTATTAAATTTATGTTCATATTATTGTAGCTTTTCTTAGATTAGTTTCCTTTTTTTTTTTTTAGGACTTTAGTTGGCCAATGGAGCCATTAAACCCATCAGGTCATTTCACTCCAAATGGCTTGGGTTATTTAGACAACACTATTCCGTATTTGACCTTCCATTTGATGGTGTGTCACTTACGCCCGTCAACAAATGGCACTGGAAGGAGGGCCTGAATTTAATTGATGGAACGTGGATGTCGCAACACTCCTCCCCCACACACTCACGCTCCTGTTGTAATGCGTATTTGATCAGAAAATAAAGTTACACTTGAAACAACAACTACCTCAAACAATAACCCTAATATTCCCATTAAACTTGTGACACCAGTCCCACAAGGGGCGACGCCCAAGAAATTGTTCGTCAGTCACTCATAAGAATGCATAGTGCCTTAGGACGTATCAGAAAACTCAAGAGGCCACTTAATCAACCCATTGACTTCATGGATATCCAACAACAACTTCAAGGCACTAGTTTACCTGAAAACCCTTTAGGTAGTAATGCTACCAATCCTATTGAAACACCTATCCTTGGAGTCAGAGTGTCTGGTATTCCACCTTCCCCAACTGGTTCATCTCCATCCTCTTCAGGATGAGAGTTTTCAGACGAAGGAAATTCTTCATCAAAACCATCACAGCCTTCGACATAACCAACTCCCATGGTAAACCAAAATAATCCTGCCAAACCTTTACTCAATCAAGATGTCGTGGTTGTACCCAGACCCCAACACCCATTACCTAAACAACTAGAGAAATGGCTACCTAAATTTGATCCAAATTCAAAGCAATTCGTTGAACATCACATTAAGAAATTTATGTTGGCTATTATACTCTGGAGTGTTGAAAACGAGGATGTAGTATGCAGATTATTTGCAAGTACTTTTGAGGGAGATGCCCCCACATGGTACTTTTCTCAGCATCCCCATTCCATCGTCTCTTGGGAGAAGTTTGAAACTTGTTTTCTTGAAAAATTTGGAGATGATAAATCTCTAAAAGGCTTGGTTATGGAACCCTCCAGCTTAAAAATGAATCCTAAGGAAAAATTGAAGGACTTTAACCAAAGATTTATGCATTAAAAACAAAATCCCTATAGATTCGATGCCTATTGAAAGATTAATTGTTGAATATTATGCCAAATCCTTGCACAATAACATAGCCATATGGGTCAAAAGGTCTAAAAAGAGAACTTTATTGGAAGCCTTTGAGGAGGCAAGTAAAATTGAGAAACATATATGGAGCTTAAAATATAATCTTAATAATGAAGTTGAAACAACTTCGTCCTCTAAGAAGAAAGTAGAAATTCTCACTAGGCCTCCTCAAACTAAGAATCAAAAAGAAAATTTAGACTTAGAAAGATTGCATAAAGCTTTCAAAAAATTGTCCAATCAGGTCCTCAACTTGAAAAGATCAGTCGATGATGCATCCACAAGCAAAGGAAGTTTTAAACCTCCTTTCAAAAAGCCTTTCCCTCGTAATTGGCCAAAACTCGACTATAGAAGGTCTAAATTTTGAAAGTTTATAGTATGTTTTACAAACCATTTTAGAAGCACATGATAATTATACTCTTGTTCCTCCTGAAAATCTTGACGACACAGTTGAGAAAGATGTACTAGAATAGGAGGATTCATCTCCTCCTGTTTTTGGTCACTTATCAGACAATATCTTCCAAGTGAATTTTGAAATTGTCCACCCCTACAACACAAGAAGAAAAACGCAAAACAAACCCCCTTCTGAAGTAAGTAAAAATGTTCTTCTGAAACAGTCAAAGAAAACTGAAATTAAACAAAGCTTGGCAGCCCCAATTTTAGAATATGATTTAATTGAAGATCTAAAAAAATTGAGGGCTAATATTTCTGTTTTTGAACTGCTGAAATTTCCCCTTATTTTGCAGAAAATGCTTCAAAGAATTACTGAAAACAGTAAAAAGAATGATCCTCGTAGCAAGAAATCAACATAAATTTATTCAAATGTAGCTAAAAATGTCCCAACTAAGAAGACATATGAACCTCCAGACAAAAGGGACTTAGCAGAAAAAATTGTAGCAAATGTAGATAGAACTGTTTTAGGGACAAAACTAAAAAATCAACAGAATTTTTTTGTTAACACTCGAAAAAATGTCCCACTTTTTTTATTAACCTTTTAAATTTTTAATAGGAATGTACATAATTGTATGATCGATTCTGGTGCATATTTAAACGTGATGCCTTTATCTTTATGCTAAAAAATTAATGTAGAAGTTAAACCTTCTGATCTCAAAATTGTTCAGCTAGATCAAACAAACGTTAAAGTAATCAGTGAGCTTAAGAATGTGTTGATTAGATTATCATACAATCCTAAAGTTCATCGAGTAATTGATATTCTTGAAGTTTATGGAATGTTTTTAAGAAGGGATTGGTCTTAACAATTGCATGGTTACTTTGCCACAGATTGGTCTCACTTGTGGTAGCCTGAAAATGGGCAACCCAAAAAAATCAGGATAAACAAAGAACATTATTTTAAATATACTGTAACAAATTTGAATGATACAAATGAGCCTTTCATTACATCTGCAAATTCATTTGAAACATAGGGAATGAATACCTTCTTTGGTAATTTCATGACCAAAATTTATGCTATCACTGATCCTGGGCAACAATCTGAAGTTATAACTTATATTCAAACACTAGATTTTCCAAGTGTGCCAAGTGTTGTTGATGATGCACAGATCTGGTCCTTATGTTTTGACGGATCCAAATCCAAAGAAGGAACAAGTGTTGGTTGTGTACTCATCGATCCTACAGGTAATAAGACTTTTATTGCTTGTCGGTTAGAGTTCGAATGTAATAATAAAATAACTGAATACAGAGCACTTCTACAAGGACTTAAGGAAAGCATTGGATATGGACGTGTAGAATTTGATAGCATTTGGTGATTCATAAATCATGGTTAAGTAGTTAAGAAACACCATACATTGTTTATCACCACATCTAAATAGATACCAAACCAAGGTATGGAGTTTGATGCATAAATTTTCAACATTTAACATAAATTCCATTCCTAGATTGAGTAATTCATAAGTTGATTTATTGGCCAATGTTTCTTATAAACTATTTCCCGTTGAAGGTTTTTATCCTAATGCATTTTCAATCGAATTGTTGTTCAGGCCGTCAATCCCGAATAACATAAAAAATTGGAGATTATTTGATTATGACCTGTAGATCATAAATTTTCTGCATATGGAAGATACCTTCCAAGTTGCAGTCATTGATGAAGGCACTCATGATGAGAACCTCCAAAATTCCATGGTAATATATGATCCTCGATCTCCTGAATCGACATCTGATATGGTAAATTCTATCCCCAGATCTGTCGTAATATTAGATAAATTCTATGACTTTCATGATAAATTTAGAGGGGAAGTAAATTGTAAAACTAGCAGTTCCTCTTTGAGCTACGAAACGATTAATTTAGGAACAAGAGATAATCCTCAAAATATTAATCTGGGAAAGGGATGTTCCAAGAAAGAAAGATACTCTTTTATAAAGTTATTTAAATAATTTAAAGATGTTTTTTCTTGGAGATATGATGACTTGAAAATATTTGACCCTAACATCATACAAAATATTAATCTAGGAAAGGGATGTTCCAAGCAGGAAAGATTCTCTTTTATAAAGTTATTTAAATAATTCAAAGACGTTTTTTCTTGGAGATATGATGACTTAAAAATATTTGACCCTAACATCATACAACATGTAATCCCTATCAAACCCCATACACAGCCTTTTCAATAGAAATTGAGGAAGATGCATCCTAAATTGGAACCCTTTGTTAAAAAAGAACTAAACAAATTATTAACTGCAAAGGTAATTTTCCTAGTTAGGCACACGAAATGGGTGTCTAATTTAGTCCCTGCAAGGAAGAAAAGTGGTGAAATTTGACTTTGTGTCAATTTTCAGAACTTAAACCGAGCATCTGACAAAGAAAAATACTATGTTCCTCCAATGGAACAAATTATACAAAAAGTGTTTAGTTTTGAAAGACTATCTCTACTAGACGATTTTTCGGGATACAACCAGGTCCTCATGTCTCCCTCAGACCATCTTAAAACCACATTTCATACCCCATGGGGAACTTATGCCTACAGGAAAATGACTTTCAGACTGATAAACATCGGTGCCACTTTCCAGAGAGCAATGGATATTTATTTCCGTTGCCTCATCAACCATTCAGTTGTGTTATATCTTGATGGTGTTTCCATCTTCTCTAAAAACAAGAAAGATCATTTGTCTCACCTTAGGGATTTCCCATAACGATGTAATAAGTTCGGCATATCTCTCAGCCTTAAGAAATCGGTCTTTGCATTAGAGAAAGGAAAATTGCTTGGGTTTATGGTGTCTAAGGATGGAATGATTATTGACCTCGAAAGAACCCAAGCTATTTCTAAACTTCCCCCTCCTTCTTCCAAAAAATCCATGCAATCCTTTTTGGGAAAGATTGATTTCATCAAAAGGTTTGTCTCGAGCTTCTCAGAAATGGTTAGACCCCTACAAAATTTAATTAAAAATGATGTTTTCTATCGTTGGGGATCAGAGGAAAGTCAGGCTTTCAATTCAATTAGAAAAGCAATAATAGAAGCCCCTTCCTTGATGAGTCCTGATTTTTCTCAAGACTTCACTCTTTACACATTTTCTTCTGATTGATCTTATGTTGCTATGCTTACACAAAAAAATGTTGAAAGCAATGAGATACCCATTGCCTTCATGAGCTCAGCTTAAAGGAGAAAAGATTAATTACCCAACAGTATATCAACAAGCATATGTTGTTTTCAAAGCAGTGAAACACTTCCCTCCGTACTTGTTGAAATCCATAACCAAGGTTATTGTTCCTTACCCAGCTGTAAGAAACTTATAAGTTCAAAAATAACTTGGTGAGGAAAGGGAAAATTGGATGAAATCACTACAGGAATATGACCTTGAAATAACCCCTGCACAAATTGTTAGAGGTCAAGGCCTGTGTAAACTAGTGGTTGATTTAGTTGAAGAACAAGAAAGTCAAATAAACACCTCAACTGTTGCATAACGAAAAATAGATCAATTGTGCACAAGCTACTGCCAATTCTTGGTATGAGAACATTAGATTCTATCTAATACATGGATATTCTCCCCAAAATCTTGATCCTAAAAATAGAAGAGCGCTTAGGCTTAAATCTGCATCTTTCCAGTTAATAAATGATGTATTATTTCGATAGAACTTCGATTGTGTTTTTTTGTGTTGCTTAGAAAAGAAAGAATCAGAAAACGTGTTAACTGAACTTCATGCAGGTGAAGTTGGTGGTCACTTCGGTGGAGATACCACTTCCCACAAAGTGATGAGAGCTGGGTACTATTGGCCTACCTTATGTAAATATGCCCATACGATGTCCCATAAATGCATAATCTGCCAAAAGGCTGCAGGACGAGTGAAAAAATTAGCATTCCCTTTACAACATGTTACTTTGCATTCACCTTTTCAGAAATGGGGCCTAGACATCATAGGACCAATTAATCCATCTTTTACACAACAACACAAGTATGTCCTTACAACAACAAACTATTTTACAAGGTGGTCAGAAGTTGTACCTTTAAAAGTGGTAAACACAAGTCAAGTAGTATCTTTTCTGAACTCTCATATCATCACTCGATTTGACATTCCCGAATGTTTGGTTTTTGATAACGCCTCTTACTTCTCATCCCTTCATATGAACATTTTTTCTTTAGAAAAAGGGATTAAACTGAAGTATTTTGCAAGCTACTACCCTCAAGGAAATGGCTTAGCACGAATCAACAAAAAAAATTTGATCAAGATTATTAAAAGGACAGTTTCAGAAAATCACAAAAACTGGCACAATGCACTGTATAATGCACTCTGGGCTGATAGAGTAACACCAAAATATTTTGTTCGTAATTCCCATTTCTTCCTCGTTTACATAAGAGAAGCCATTCTCCCCACGCATGTCTTAATTCCTTCTCTGAAATTGTCGCAAAAAGTTCAAGAAGAGGAGTGCCCTCCTCTAGAAAATCAAATAAATGCCTTTTTAAAACTAGAGGAGGTGAGGACACAAGAAAAACAGAAATTGGATCAGCACCAAAAAATTGGTAAAATATGGTTTGATTCAAATTCATCTTCAGACAATAATTTTGATGTCAGAGATCTCGTTCTCAAGTGGAATAAAGCCCACATGGGGGAAGGGGGAACATACCAAGTTCCAAAACTTGTGGCTGGGACCATTTGTGATTTTTGAAAAATTGGTCCCAGCTCTTTCCATCTACATAATTTGGAGGGACAACCAGACACTTTCCCAGTGAATGTCCAAGCCCTCAAGAGGTATTTCACCTGATGATTTCTATTCCACTCTTTTGTAAATATTTTTAATTTTCTTTTTTGTTTTTGATTTGGTTCTTTTCATTTGCTAGATTATAATTTGTTTTATGAATAATTATGTCTGAGTCACCATATCGTTTGTGGAAGGGAATCAAAATTCTCATTCATTAAGAAGCATTTAATAACTTCCCAAGAATTTGAATAGTAAATGCTAAAAATTAGATTAGCAGAAGTATGTTTCTGTTCTAATCAGTGTTTATGGTTTCTCCTTGACACTACAAGTAGACATGGTTATCCTTAATAAACTTCTAACGATGTCCCTATTTTTAAGGAAAACAACTCAATTGTACCTTCACGTCCTCGAGATGGTTTCCTAACAGAAATCTAAGTGTCCAAAGAATTATGAAGGGCATCAAAAAAGGAGAATATTTTTTTATCGAAATTTTTTATGGCAAACTATGAGATTTTCAGTATCACCCCGCCCTCTCAAATATTATTAAGTTTTGGAAATTATAAACAAATTCTAGAGTGTTAAAAGCACGGTAATGTGTGGGAAGTGTATGTAAACCCGCCAGGATGTTGAATAGGTCTGATGGATGTGGGTAAATGCATGCATGATACGAAGGCAACTTTGTTAGGGTACTAAACAAGCCTGTTGGCAGCGAAGCAATGTCGGGTTTAAGAAGATCCTCAAGTATAATTTTCAATTTTATCAAAGTGAAAAGATGTTCCATATCATAAATGGATGACTCTTGGAAATGATATAGGTACTAGAGTGGGTTAAATGACATCCGTGACGAGGCTATGAACGCTTACTAGCAGCAGTGGCCCTGTAAACTGTATCGAAGTCAACTACATAAACATCGCTACACTCGTAATCTAAGTTAGATGTCGGATTACCTTTTCTTGAAAAAAATCCATCTGATACTAAACTACATTATTTCTGAGTTATGATCAGGATGCTTGACCTAATTTTAACTATTACAAAAACAATCATTTCATCTAATTCACCCTAACATGAATTTTTTGGTCATGCATAGATAACTGCTTCGCCCAATATGTCACCATCATTGGAAACCACCCATTATTTTCTATTATTATCACAATCAAAGTTCCCACAAAGAGACTATACCTTTATGTAGCTTCCATCACCTTACATTTGTAAATGTTTATGTTTCTAAGTTTCAAATAAATGATTGGGTTAATCTTATCCTATTGAGTTTTTTTTTCGTTTTCATTTTCGTTTGTTTTGTTTTAAATTCATGGTTGTAAGCATGAATTGTTACACCTCAATATTGTTCACTTCAATAAGTGGCATAAGTGTCGCATCTTCCTTACAACTTTCACAAGTGTCACAAGTTGTTCACAAGTGTCACAAATGTTGTTCAAGCATACTACCATAATGACGACACTAAGGAGGCACCTAAGACATATCATACACTTAATTTGAAGGAGGAAAATGATTGAATGAAGTTAAGGAACTTTTATCACCTGAGAAGAGCTCTTAAACAAAAGTTTTTGAGGGTGAGCGCTCCCCTAAATCAGCCTTAGGAGCGTTGGATCTCCCCTATAAGGTCTCAGGGAGCATTATAATGCTTGCTTGTCCCTCTGAAGGAGCGCTATCCATCTTTGAAGCATTGGCGCCCCCCTCAAGCTTCCTAGGGAGTGCTATAGCGCTCTAATGCCCCTTTTCAGGGGGCGCTGTCTAATCTGAGGCAGTAGTTGGCCCGTTGAGGAGAGTAAGGGGAGGATCTCTCAATTTTAGAAGGAAGTTGCATTTGAATTCTTGGTTTCATCAGAAGATCCATGATCCAAGGAGGGAGTTCCTCAACTTGTTCTAAATATAACTCAATAGGTTAAACTCCTTTTAACCTATATAAGCAGGCTCTATGGTGGTGAAAAGGGGGAAGAATTGCTAGCATGAAACCTATGATCTCATAGGAAACACACAATCAGTTAAAGGAGAAGTGATCAGTGAAGCTTCCATCATCTAGGTTGTGGATCTTTCGAGCAAGGGTTAGACGAAGGGGACTTGACGAAGCTGTCACATTAGCATCTACGATTGTAAGTACTGTTGTCGTTATTCTCATTAATATGACATTCTTGGCCTATTTCTTTCTAGTTTGTGTCTGATCTTACATGAACTCATCTTCGATAGATAGATCTGTTTTCAAGCTATCATTAATAGAGTAGGAAGCGGTCGTACTTTTTTTGTCTACAGGACTCAGCGAGGAGCGAGAGCCTGGAGCTCGATTTGGAGCGTGCAGGGACAAACATCGATAAAAAGGTACTACTGTTCTCCTTCCTTCTCATGTGTTGGTTTGTATGGATTTGAAAGGAAGTCAGTGTCCACGTTAATCACTTTCTGTCTTAGAGTAGGGTCTAGCTCTTTGAGGCAATCTACCTGTCCGCAGGGAGATTTTCCTACAATAGAAACTGGCGACTCCACTGGGGACCGAACCCAGAATCTCTAGTTTCACAGACCAGACAAATGTATTGTTTTCAACATGCAGAGAAGGGAGCAGTGCACCCGACCGATATACCGATACCAGGACGTCGCGGGGGCATCCTGGTTGCAGCAGATCCGGTAGTACCAGTGATAGGTCTCTAGGAGGTTGAAAGAAACCTCCAAGGCCTTATGATGGGCATTCCTCCTCTACGGAGGGGAGAAGTGCCTTTACATCTACAGAGGCACACTGTGGGAGTACCAGAGAATATCAATTCTCTGCTTAGGCACGTAGTGCACGTGGTGATGTGTTACTCACAACACAATGTAGCACTGAGAGATTAGAATTTCTCTGGTGATCATTTTGTATGCCTTGTCAGGCGGTGTTGTAGGGGTTTAGAGACCCGACATTTTTCTCTTCTACACACTTTTTGATGTAATCAAAACATTTCAGTCACGCCATATATATATATATATATATATATATATATATATATATATATATATATAGTTTCGAGTTTTTTACAGTGCCAATGATTTGTACATGATGATGTTTGTGATGTGTTTTATTTTACATGTAATGTACAATTTTGCTTCCCTTAAATCTTATATGTGGGAGAGATATTGATCCATGATGTAATTCGCTAATGAATCCAAAACACTATTAAGTTCTCTCGGAATGTGTCTCTATATTGCGTGTGGTGATGTGTTATTCGCAGCACAATGTAGCACAGAGAGATTAGAATCTCTCTGGTGATCATTTTGTATGCCTTGTCAGGCGGTGTTGTAGGGGTTTAGAGACCCGACATTTTTCTCTTCTACACACTTTTTGATGTAATCAAAACATTTTAGTCACGCCATATATATATATATATATATATATATATATATATATATATATATATATAGTTTTGAGTTTTTTATAGTGCCAATGATTTGTACATGATGATGTTTGTGATGTGTTTTATTTTACATGTAATGTACAATTTTGCTTCCCTTAAATCTTATATGTGGGAGAGATACTGATCCATGATGTAATTCGCTAATGAATCCAAAACACTATTAAGTTCAAGGCGACGAACTTGTAGGTGGAGACATAGCAGGATAGGACTAAAGATAACGTAGATATGGTTGAGTTGATAAACCATGAGTTGGGAGTCTAAGTACACAATGATACGAGAGATACCTAGGGAGGAGGCTTGGGTAAACATTCCGATGATAGCATGATATGCTGCCATGTTGTTGGTTGCTGGTCCTAAGCAGATCCCTCCTGAACTCACCACCTCATCAAATTGGTAAATAACCCATGCTGCCGAAGCAATGTTCTGAGTATGTCAACTAGCGCCATCCGCGAACCCAGAAAAGATAGGAAAGGAAGATTTCATCTGCGCATGAAAACACCAGCACAGTCATGAGTGGCAACGGTAAATAATCGAGCACGCGAAAGAAATAGACACACCAAACTAAAATACAATAATGTACAAAGTACATATGCTAGGTGATCTAGGCATAGTACTTTTTAAGGTAAAGCCCGTTTCGGGGCTCTCCCAGGGAAATTCCATCATGTTCAACTAATTGGTAGGTGCCTCTATGTAAGACACGCTTCACAATGTAAGGGTCCTGCCATAAAGGTTCTAATTTTGTTGTCCCCAATTTATCGTGAGCTTGGTCATAAACAAGGACTAAGTCTCCTTTTGCGAAAGTCTGAGGGTGGACGGATTTGTCATGTTGCCTTTTAATTCATTTCTGATGTGCCTCATTAGCGAGAGAAACATCATGACGTGTTTCGTCGAGCTTGGACAGATACAAGAATCGTTCTTCTTCAACAGAAGTATGGGGCAGGAGTTCTACTTTCAGTTTGAGTGATGGAATCTCACACTCGATTGGTAGGACGAATTCTATACCATACCAACTGGAAAGGAGTGAATCCAGTTGAGGTTTTCACAGAGATGCAGTAAGCCCAGAGAGAAGAGAAAAGTCGTAAATGCCACAATGTCTTGTTTTCCCATACCATGCGTTGGATCATGGTTTTTAGGACTTTGTTGATGGCCCCAACTTGTCCGTTATCCTAAGGGTAGTAAGGGGATGAGTTTTCATGGAGAAAACCCAATTTGACATGTAACTCGCTCATCATCTGGTTCTTGAAGTGTGCACCATGATCAGTGACAATGGCACATGGTACACCAAAACGAGTTATGATATGGTTGAAAAAAAACAGAGTTGCAGTACGACCATCATTTAGGAAGGTAGGCATAGCCTCAGCCCATTTGGTGAAGTAGTCGATGATGACAATGATGTAACTATGCCCCCCGACTGAGGTAGGCTTACACTGCATGAAATCGATACCCCACTTGGAAAATGGGTCGATGGTGATAAGGGGATGCAGCGCAATAGGGTGGGTGCGTGCCTTCTTGTTAAAGAGTTGGCAGGGTGGGAATTTTTTGACGACCTTGATGCAATATTTGAAAATTGAGGATGAAAAGTAGTCGGCACGTAGGATTTTTTGGGTTGTGGCCATCCTGGAAAGGTGACCGCAACAGGCACCAAGGTGCCAATCATTTAAAATTCGTTCAACCTCCTCGTGAATTAGACATCACCGAAGGATGGTGTCAATACCGCGACGATACAAGGTGTCGCCAATGATGAGATAACGATGAGAGTGGTGACGAATACGTCGACTCTCTTCGCGAGAAATGGTGGGCTGAAAATGTTGGGTTTGAAGGTAGAGGAGAATGTCTCCATACGAGGGATCGGAGGTGCTGATGATCAAGAGAGATTCATCAGGGATAGAATCTCTAGGATCAATTTTTTCATCGGCACGAGGGAGAGAAGAGATAAGCTCTGCAAACACCAAGGATTTTTTGGCTTTGGCTATCGTAAACTCAAAATCGAATTCTTGAAGAATAACGATCCATTTTGAATATTTTCCCTCAAGTACTTGATGTGTCAAGACGTGGTACATGGGGTTGGATTTTGCGATCACCGTGGTGGTACGTAATAATATGTAATGGCAGAATCTTTGGACAGCGATGGCGGCTACCGGAGCCAGTTTCTCGACATGTGAATATCGGAGCTCGGGTCCAAATAGACTTTTTCTTAGGTAGTAAATCACATGTTCTTCGTCGTTGGGGTCCTCTTGAACTAACACCATCGCAATAGTGGAAGTGGAGGTGGCCAAGTAAAGGATATAGTCCCTTGTATATTCCGGAGGGTGTAACAAGGGAGCGTTGGTCAAGGCGTGCTTGAGAGCATTGAATGACTATTGGGCAGTATCATCCCAGATGAAAGGGGTGTTTTTCTGCAGTAACCACATAAATCCTTTAGTTATCTCGGCATAGTTGCAGATGAAATGACGAAGGAAGTTTTCTTTGCCTTGCAAAATTTGCAGTTGGGTTAAATTGGTAGGTGGGGGTAAGGCTAGAATGGCCCTAATCTTTAAGGGATCCACCCTGATCCCATCTTTGGAGACAATGAAACCGAGGAGTCGACCAAATTCGACAACAAAAATGCGCTTGTGTGGGTTCAAGCGAATGTGGTAGAACCGACATCGAAGAAAAATTGCCCGCAAGTGATCAATGTGATCAGATTGATTGGATGAATGGGAGGGTAAATCGACGAGGTAGGGCTCCGCGATATGCTTGATATCGTGGAAAGCGTACGACATGGCCCGCTGGAAAGTGGCACCAGCATTTTTTAGGCCAAATAGTAACTTGCGATAGGAGAAAGTTCCCCAAGGGCAGATAAAGGTTGTCTTATGTTGATCATCAGGTAAGATTTCAATCTAGTTATACCCAAAAAATCCATCCATGAAAGAGAAGATTACGCTCCCTGCGCAATTATCGATGATTTGGTCGATGAAGGGCGTAGGGTAGTTGTCCTTGGGACAAGATTTGTTGAGATCTCGATAGTCAATGCAAACACGGATGGTCCCTTGTTTTTTGGCAACCAGAACAAGGTTGGAGACCCATTCTGTCAAAGGGACGGGGTAGATAAAGCCAGATTTGAAAAATTTTTCAACTTCTGCCTTTATAGTTTTGATTTTCTTAGGATGAATCGGGTGAAGTTTTTGTCGAACAGGTTTCACGTCAGGGTAGGTTTTGATTTCATGTACGACGATTGAAGGGTCAATCCCTGGCATTTCCTCGTAGCTCCAAGAGAAGACATCACGAAATTATTTAAACAAAGTGGTGTAAGAGGCCACTTCCTCAGGTGTGAGATTAGCACCAAGGTTAATGTTTTCTACGACACCTTCTTTGATCAAAATATCAATAACGATCATAGTAGATATGTTACCCATGTTCCCCTCAGAGAGAGTATCTCGTGTGAGTATCGGAGATTGTGGAGCATTGGTAACATCGGGAGGGAAGACAGAGCGTATGTCTTGATGAATTTCTTCCAAAGGCGGAAGAAAAGAGGATCGATGATGGTTATCATCCCAAGGCAGGTTTTCAATGCTAAGAATTTCCATAATAGATTCGTCAGAAGGAAAAATTTTGGAAATGTAATCAACGACGGACGACAGGGAATCCAACCATAAGGGCATCGAGTATGCATATGGTGCCAATAAATGTGAATTGTCCAAAGAGGGAGAGGTAGATTGAATAGCTACGTATGCAGCCTCGTCTGGGCTAAGTGGCATAGTGTCACTGAGCACATCGAATTCCAGAGGACTAGGTACAATCCAAGGGTTAGATGACTCCAAGGATTGATAAGGCATAGTTGAGATCATATTGATGACAACAATATGATGCGCGGTAGGTGGAAGTGGTGTAGGGAAAGTACCCATGTGGCTACAATATTTCAATAAGCCAACACCAATGCTTTCATACGTAAACGGGTGGTCTCCCAAAAAGGGAATGCTCTTGGTAGCATGGATGCGAGCGTCGGGTGTACTTAAATTAAGCTGATCGACGGTGAAAATTTTACCTTGATGGGGGAATTGTACACATCGAAAGACCGGCGAGGCGACGGCACCCATAGCGTAGAACCAACTTCTTCCGAGTAATAGGTTGTAATCGAGGGGAGCATCGGCCACCTCGACATCAACGGTAACAGTTTTTCTGCCCAACTGAACGGATAAGGATTGTAATAATCCGTGAGGATGAAAACCTCGTCCATCGAAAGTGCATAACATCGTAGTGGATTTGTTAAGGGAAGGAAATTTTAAGCATTTCCAACAAGCTAAGGACGTGACACAAGTAGAGGCTCCCTCATCTAGGATAGTTTGGTGGATTTGTTGATTGTGAACAACAACGTTGATTTGTAAAGCTAACTGGTGGGAGATTCTCGGTTGATGATCATCCAAATTAAACATGAGGTTATTTTATGAATCAGGATCAAAAGCATCGATAGCAGCTAAGAGCATTCTACGTTGGATGGGACAATGTTGTAGAACTTCCAAGGAGGACATAAGACATGGTGCTTGGGACAAATCTTCTATAATGTTGTAATTTTGGGAAGCCTGTGAATTAGGATTGAAGGTAGATTTCCGGATGGTGCTCTTAGGAGGGCGTAAGATAGAGTCAAATGAAGGTTTCTCAATCTGAAGTGGCCCAGATGGAGGACTAATAGACGGAGGATTAACGGAATATGGTAACGGCTCTGGTGCGGAACCATTAGTAGTCTTCGGTTTATCAGGTTTAACTGGTGTGTCATACGTCATAGAGCGAGTGGTCAGATTAACTGCATTGAACATGTAAATGTGGGCACTTGTCGAGGCTTCATCATGGGGCGGGTTGGAACTGCCCCCTGTGGTGGGGTTTTGAGCAACCAAAGATTGCTGCTGCGGAAAAGGATGAGTAAGCACAACAGGTTGTGAATTTTCCTTGAAAAACTTGGCCACTTCATCGAGATGTGGACAGTCTCGGGTGTAGTGATCGTTGCCACAAATGAGACATGGGAATTTTGGTTTTTGTTGTGGTTTTTTTCCGGCAGCAGTGGTTTGTAGTTGATTTTTTGGTTGTTCGTTGTTATTGTTCTTCTTTGGTTTATTTCTCGTTTTCTTCTTGTCCCCTGATTGTTGTGAAGGGGTTGATTGGACCGCATTCACCTCAGAGACTTGAGTTTGGGGGGGGGTAGAAGAGGGTGCAGTCGGGTTGGGAGAAGTTGTCGAAGCGGGTTGTTGAATCATTCCAGTCGACTGGGTAGTAGATTGGGTTTTGACGGAGCCAATAACTCCATCCGCGTGGGAAGCAGACGATGGTTTGGATGGATCGTTAGTGGCACGGCTAGCATTTAGTATCAACTCGTACAGAGTACCAAATTGTGAATAGACCAAGTCTAAGTACTGATCTCGGGCAATGGATTCTTCCTCAGTGACTACACCACCCATGGCAACATCACGAGCAATCTGGGGTAACAATGATTTAGTGAACCATTCCGCTAACAATTGGTCAGGAATGACCGCTTTGATTAGCCTTCATCGTCATCTCCATTCATGAATATGACCGGAGATATGTATGGACATTGTCTGACGAAGGGAGGTTAATAGTTCAGTACCCGTCTCATATCAAATGGGTAGTTGGAAGTGTGTGAGGAAGGACATGGAGAGAGAGTTGAAATCGTGAAAGGATGTGCGTGGTAATTCGATGTACCATTTTTCTACGGAACCCATAAGCATTTGTTGGAAAAGTCGCAAACGTATAGAATTGTCCATGAGGGAGTTGGATGAACACCACAAATGGAAAGTCATCACGTGGTTGTTTGGGTCTTCTCCAGACTTTCCGTCGAATTTTGGGATATCAGAAGGAAGTTTAGCTGGAATAGCCGGCCAAACCGGGGAATGATAAATATGATCATTCGTTAACCAAGAAAAGTCTGGAAGGTCCAGGGTAGCCAGAAAAGGTAGTTGTCAGTTAATCTGTGGGTAATGTTGGTGCAACATGGGGACACTAGTAGGGCCAATCACTAGGTTATGCGGATAATTGTAACTAGTGGGCCCTCTTGTATGAGGTTGGTGTTGACCAGGGTACACAGGATTTGAGGTGTTTTGAGAAGCATGTGTGAGTGGAGGATAACCAGATGGGTTTTGCGGATTATAGGTTGGGTTTGGCATTTTTCCATAAGGGGGTTGTTGCGGAGTTTGAGAATTGTGTCCTGCCGAGACCTGTGGGTTTCCATCACTCAAACTGAAAGTAGAAC
The DNA here is from genome assembly GCA_009831015.1 of Picea engelmannii. Taxonomy (NCBI): domain Eukaryota; kingdom Viridiplantae; phylum Streptophyta; class Pinopsida; order Pinales; family Pinaceae; genus Picea; species Picea engelmannii. The sequence continues at coordinate 215,142 of ML784282.1, read as the reverse complement.
TCTTGCCCCATACTTCTGCTGAAGAAGAACGATTCTTGCATCTGTTCAAGATGGATGAAACATGTCGTGATTCTGCTCTCGCTAATGAGGCACATCAGAAATGAATTAAAAGTCAATATGACAAATCCATCCACCCTCGGACTTTCGCAGAAGGAGACTTAGTCCTCGTTTATGACCAAGCTCACGATAAATTGGGGACAGGAAAATTAGAACCTCTATGGCATGACCCTTACATCGTGAAGCATGCCTTACATAGAGGTTCCTACGATTTAGTTGATCATGATGGAATTTCCCTGGGAGAGCCCCGAAACGAGATTTACCTTAAAAAGTACTATGCCTAGATCACCTAGCATCTGTACTTTGTACATTATTGTATTTTAGTTTGGTGTGTCTATTTATTTCACGTGTTGAAGTCTTTACTGTTTCCACTCATGACTGTGCTAGTGTTTTCATGTGCAGATGACATCTTCCTTTTCTATCCTTTTTGGGTTCGCGGATGGCACTAGTTGACATACTCGGAACATTGCTTCAATAGGATGGGTTATTTACCAATTTGACAAGGTGGTGAGTTCAGGAGGGATCTTCTTAGGACCAACAACCAACAACATGGCAGAATATCATGTTGTTGTCGGACTGTTGACCCAAGCCTCCTCCCTAGGTATCTCTCGTATCATTGTGTACTTAGACTCCCAACTCGTGGTTTATCAACTCAATCGTATCTATGCTATCCGTAGTTCTATCCTACTACATCTCCACCTACAAGTTTGTCGCCTTGAACGAATGTTCAATTACATTGAATATAGACACATTCTGAGAGAACTTAATAGTGTTTCAGATTCGTTAGTGAATTACATCATGGATCGGTATCTTGCCCACATATAAGATTTAAGGGAAGAAAAATTGTACATTACATGTAAAATAAAACACATCACAGACATCATCATGTACAAATCATTGGCACTGTAAAAAACTTGAAACTGTATATATATATGGCGTGACTGAAATGTTTTGATTACATCAAAAAGTGTGTAGAAGAGAAAAATGTCGGATCTATAAACCCCTACAACACCGCCTGACAAGGCATACAAAATGATCACCAAAGATATTCTAATCTCTATGCGCTACATTGTACTGTGAGTAACACATCACCGCGTGCACTACGCGCCTCAACAAATAATTGATATTCTCTGGTACTCCCACAGTGTGCCTCTGCATATGTAAAGGCACTTCTCCCCTCTGTAGAGGAGGGATGCCCATCGTAAGGCCTTGGAGGTTTCTTTCAACCTCTCGGAGACCTATCACTGGTATTATCAGATCTGCTGCAACTGGGATGCCCTCGCGACGTCCTCATATCGGTATATTGGCCAGGCGCATTGCTCCCTTGTCTGCATTTTGAAAACAATACATCTGTTAAAAAACTCTTCTACATACCCAAAAAAATATATATACATCAAAAAAAACTTTAAAAACAAAAACTAGACAAGGTATGGCTCAATCTCTTACCTGACACATCCCAGTCTTCCCCCGTGGGTAAAATCAAATCCATGCTCCCGTGGAAATCTACCTCAGCATACGGGAAGTCCTCTATCCACAGATATTGCCATCTTAGCCAGGCAAAGAAATCGCTAGTGAAATGGAACTCTGACTTAGCTATCAGCCTCGGAGACAGACTGGTCCACCTCTCCATCCTCGGTTCATCCACTGGTCGCACCGCCAGTGCTATCTAAGGCTACATCTAGGGGATGCGCTCTAGAAAAAATGAGACTAAAAATGAGCCATAACCAAACTGCTTTTGTCCCGTCCTGCACCATGAAATCTGTTCCTTCACATTTCGAAGGAACCTTGCACTCTAGTTGAACAGTGTTGGTTCCAAACACTGAACACCGTAAGCCACCTGCGATCTTGATGCCATATGCACACTATTACTGCCCGTCACGCTCGTGATGGTGAACAATATGGACCGGAGGGGTATCTCTCGGATATCCTTGATAAGGATTCTACCCCCTACTAGTCATGCTCCTGGGATATAGTGGCGTGCCAGATACACATCCACTTGTTCAGGTAGCACCCTCTGCCCGAAAAAGTATATGGGGACCCCTCTTTTCGAGAGGCCAGTCAAAAAATACACGTCTTCGAACTCAATGGTTAAAAGTTGTGTGTCAATTCAGAATACTTGCTCTGCAACATCCCGTAGGCCGATCATATGCTCAAGCAATCAAATCTCTTTCTTCATTTTTTGCAACTTGAAGAATTTGAGTAAACCACAAGCTCGCAAGGCGGACCGTGTGCGGGGACTTCGCAAGGAAGCTAAGTCATCCATCTAATGTTCTATTTCTTTCCACTCGATCATGGTCGCCGAAGTTACCTACAAAACAAAAGAATAAAAAATTCATTATTTCAATGTTTTGACAATTTCGACAATTTTCAAAAGCAATTTAAAACATGAAATCTAAATGCCCACATCATTTAAAGTGACCACACCCTCTTTTACGATCACCACGCCCTCTCTTATCCATTTAACATCCATCATGTAATAATGAAACATTTTTGAATGAAAATGATTTCTTTATGGCTGCGTGGGCATACGTGGGGATTTTCTCATGGATTCCTTACCAAAAATGACCCATCCCATTAACTATTGAGGCGTTGGCATCTTAGCCATCCTTTTCTAGAACGTTTTTGCAACAAGAATCCCCTTTTTCCACCATTTTTCAAAGAGGTCGATTTGGTTCTTTTTGGGGCAATTTAGGGCTTCGTATTTAAAAATAAATGATGTTATGAAAATGAACACTAACCCATGTAATTGAAAGAAGAATAAATGAAGATCTACCTGGTCCAAACGGCAAGCGAAACAGTCAACCGTAGCCCCGACAATGAACAAAACAAGATCCACTTCAAAATGAGAATCTCCACTACTCCAAAATCCTTGCAAAATGAAATGGTAAATGGAATTTTCATTGTATTGTTATTTATACATTTCCATTTTTTATAAGGTATGGTCATTTATGGGTTTCTCTAACAATATGATGGCTTCACTAAACCTCTGGTTTGTAGTTTGGGCATTGTAGGTTTCCTAGCAGTCCCGATGGATTATTTACCTTGTCGCACTTATGAGCATAGTCTTAGTTCGCTCTCGAGCTCGATAATATGAGAATGCAACCGGGTAAACTTTTATATCTTTTTCAGACCCATACGGATACACGAACACACGAAAAAGGAACCCCCCTGGAGTCTTCTTTAAACCCTTTTCACACTCTCTAAATATGAAAAGATTGTCGAGTGACCTTGCTTCCTTTCACACTCGTTAAAAGGTTAGAAAGGGCGTCTTTCGAGCAATAGTTTATCTTTTTTTCGGTCTCGTTACACTACTGTACGAAAAATTAACTGAGAGATTTCTCTTTTAAGTGTTTTTCCAAACTCTATAATCCTGAAAAACCTTCGAGTTTTCTGTCTTTGGACTCGTTAAAGCACACATCGACAGGCCCATATGGGACCGAACTCTTACTTCTTCCAGTTTTTTAAACAAAGGAAGAGGAACTTACCGAAGGTGAGTTATATCGAGCACGTGTTATCCTCATTGAGATCATTAAATAAAAAATAGGTACTCATCTATCTGGATGGGGGAAAAAATTTAAAGGAGCAAGCCAAGCAGTCTCTTGAGAACATGGTCCAACAATTCTTAGAGTCGCCCTTGAACACGACACTTTGTCATTTTCACACATCATAATCCGCTAAACCTCTGTACTGAACCAATCCTTTGAGTTCCTTTCGCTCCTTTGGGTCACCCGATGCAAGTCACAGTATTCACTGCATAGTTTTGGTCCATGTCATGTTTGGCCATTGTGCCTCAGTGTTCAAGGGAAGTACCCACCTCGAGAGTCAGCCATCCCAAATATCTTGCCTTAAAACCCATGTCAGTCCATGTTATTTTGATCTAACAATTACATCTCTATCTGTTTCATGTCGTTGATGGGGGATACATCAAGGCCCTCCCTCGACGAGTCTATTCCTGTCGACTTCAACACATTATCCGGGAATCGGGCTTAGAAACCAATTAGTACTTTGGGACCTGCATGCCTCAATGGCAGGCCTCCTCACATTCGATAGTGGGTTTACATCACTGACCTCTGATCGAATGATTCCACGAATGTTCGACTTCATCTCATCCATTCACATTCACTGGAATGTACTAAGGTACCTTGGGAATCATTGACATTAATGGTGATCTCCCTCGCACTTGTTAACGGTTCACACCATTGACCGGTAATAAAGTGGTTTCTTCCATGTTCGACATCAGAACATCTATTCACATGGTTAGATTCGTATCATATCGGGATTGGTAAGAAGATCCTGGGTTGATAAATCACTTTGATATACGCTTTGCCTAGGTTGTGAAGGAGTTCTATTGGACAAATGACACATACACTGTTACATAGATCCACTTTGTATTGGTCGTGGCTATGTCTTGTCATCTCGTAGATCCATTGTGTATTCTTTGTGGCTACGATCAGTCTGAGTCATCAAAGTATAGATCCACATTGTATCTTCAGTGGCTATACCTTCTTATCAATACAATTATGGATCCGCAGTGTATTTTATGGCTGCCATATCTTGCAAGTCTTGATCACCCAAGCATAGGTATGCCTGCCTTGGGTTTTGAACTATGTCATGATATGTTTTGGATGTTTGTGTGCAGCTTCCCTCAGGTTCTCCGAGTCTACACCCTTGCTTGAGCATCTATAAATCATTTCAGTTATCAGTTCGCATCTTCTAACTTCATACTTTGGGGGGCAATCTGTTACACCTCAATATTTCTCACTTCAATAAGTGTCGTAAGTGTCACATATTCCTTACAACTTTTGCAAGTGTCGCAAGTTGTTCACAAGTGTCAAAAATTTCATTCAAGCATACTTCCATAATGACGACACTAAGGAGGCACCTAAGACATCTCATACACTTGATTTGAAGGAGGAAAATGATCGACTAAAGTTAAGTAATTTTTATCACCTGAGAAGAGCTCTTAAACAAAAGGTTTTGAGGGTGAGCGCTCCCCTAAATCAGCCTTAGGAGCACTGGCGCTCCCCTATAAGGTCTCAGGGAGCATTATAACGCTTGTTTGTCCCTCTGAAGGAGAACTATCCATATTTGAAGCGATGGCGCCCCCATCAAGCTTCTTAGGGAGCGCTATAGCACTTTGATGCCCCTTTTTAGGGGGAATTGTCTAATCTAAGGCAGTAGTTGGCCCGTTGAGGAGAATAAGGGGAGGATCTCTCAATTTTAGAAGGCAGTTGCATTCGAATTCTTGGTTTCATCAAAAGATCCCTGATCCAAGAAGGGAGTTCCTCAACTTGTTCTAAAGATAACTCAAGAGGTTAAGCTCCTCTTAACCTATATAAGCAGGCTCTATGGTGGTGAAAAGGGGGAAGAATTGATAGCATGAAACCTATGATATCATAGTAAACACATAGTCAGTCAAAGGAGAAGTGATCAGTGAAGCTACAATCATCCAGGTTGTGGATCTTTCGAGCAAGGATTAGACGAAGGGGACTTGACGAAGCTGTCACATTCGCATCTATTATTGTAAGTATTGTTGTCGTTATTCTCATTAATATGACACGCTTGGCCTGTTTCTTTCTAGTTTGTGTCTGATATTACATGAACTTATCGTCGATAGATAGATCTGTTTTCAAGCTAACATCAATAGAGTAGGAAGCGGTCGTACTTTGTTTGTCTACGGGACTCAGCGAGGAGTGAGAGCCTGGAGCTCGATTTGGAGCGTGTAGGGACAAACATCGATAAAAAGGTACTATTGTTCTCCTTCCTTCTCATGTGTTAGTTTGTATGGATTTGAAAGGAAGTCAGTGTCCACATTAAGCACTTTCTGTCTTAGAGTAGGGTCTATCTCTTTGAGGCAATCTACCTGTCCTCAGGGAGATTTTCCTACAACATGAATTTAAATATAAAACTTGGGCTTGGTTTCATATGTTTTACCTTAGAAATGTCATTTTGAAGGCACCCATATATGGTTAAAACTCAAGTCTTATGAACTTATTGATTAATCCACTATCAAAATCCTTGTAGTATTATGGGTATCACAACTTCATTGGTCTATTATTAATCATTGAATTAATTTTTGAAATGATCCAATGCATTAAAACGTTGGCTTAACATTTGATATGGTTTTCATAAACTCAACAGTCATATCAACATTTATGTAAATTGGTGCAGGTGTGTTGTACATACGTTTTCAATCTATCTTGTTGGACTAATTATTAATGAGATCATTCATTATGTGAATGGGGTTTTGTACTTTGAAGGGTTTGGCACTCATCAAGAGAAATGGTTTGTAGTTTTACGAGCCCTTTGGTTTTTTTTTTCCCTAACTCTTCTGACCGAGTTATGATAGTCCCCAAACTTTGCAATTTTCATGCCATTACTTTTCTCATAGACTTGTCTATGCTCCTCATCTTCTAGAAACCCAAACCTATCCCTTGTGATATCTATTGTATCCTTCTCACAGTGGAAATGAAACATGTGGTTCGTATCGATCCGAACAAATTTCAAGATATTTTGTCCCATGACAACGCTATAGACGACCTAAACGCTCATGGGTGGGATGTGTTCCTCAAGAAGTTCAAAGCCTACAATCTCTAGGTTGCAAAGGCCTTTTCAAAGACTTTTGATGGTTTTAGGGCCAAGGTCGAGGATGTACAGTTGGATATAATAGAGTATTTCATAAGCATGGCGACATGACTCCCACTAGAAGGTGAAAGGTGGTTTAAGAATGCTAAAATAGAGGATGTCCCATGGAGTTTATTCATGGATTCCTACAAATCCTCTTGTTGTACAAAAGGTATTCCAATTTCTTTTTTAAAACCTAGATGGCATAGTCTTGTTTTAATTTTGAAACAATTTTTCACTTGTGAAGGCCGATATGGGTTGGTTTTTCTGTATCACATTCGGTTGCTTATGATTTTCATAGGTTTTCAGTTGAATATTTCATTATACCTACAAATGAGCCTTTACAAAAATTTTAAGCGCTATAACCGACAGAGCATAAATGCTATGTTGAGTCTATTTCATTATGATTTCATTAAGATACTATTAGTTTCTCACCTATCGCAAAATGGTGATAGTTGGGATGGTTTTTTGAGTTGAAACAACTTCACCCAGGTCGACGATACAGTCAACCCTCATTTGATTGCAAACCCCAATTTGGACAGAACAGTGATTGAAAGCCAGATCTTCAATTCACTTGATGGCTCTAAATTCAATGAACCAACTTCTTTTGTTGATGAAACCCATGTGGATAAGGAATTACCATGTAGGTTTTCACCGAAAAGATCTTTGGAACAGGTAATTACCAAATTAAAAGAAAAGGATAGCCATGTTCCTATGAGCGAATCTACTTTAAACAATAACGATAAACCTATTGTGAAGAATTTCCTTCAGGGAAAGAAACAATAGAACTCAGATTTAAATTTTAAGAATAAGAATGTTGGTCATTTGATTTCTAGAAAACTAAGAAACCAAAAGATTAATCATATGATCTCAATCAATACGATCTAGATCGATGATTGGTGTTCATATCAGGATAAACGATTTCTTGGCTCATGAAGACCTAGAAAATCAATGTCCCACAAAAGAGGTTGTTACCCATGTTGAATAGTATGACTTTGTGACTAAGCTACCCCCATGTCTCAAGGGAAAATAAGGTTTTGGAGTTATTATTCATGACCTAGAACAAGCCACTGGGAGACATGAATCACATGTCGCCGACTGTATTCCACATCGGTCCACCATTTCCCCAGTGCACTCTGACAGTTGCCTAGACTAGATAGAGCATTATTATAGAGATATTACACTCTTGCAGTCTCAAGTTAAACACTTGGATACTTAGAATGCCCTATTGGAATGAGACAACTTTGTCTTAAAGGCACACACAAAGAGGGAAAATAAAAGATTCAAGAAGTCCGGGAACATTATAATAAAAAACACAACCAGTTTCAAAGCCATTATAAATTTCGAACTCTCAGATCCTTATTTTGCTAATTTCTAATGGTAAAATGATTTTGTTTATATTTTACTCTATTCTGTTATAAAATATCAAAATAATCATATTTAATTTGTTTTCTTTTGCTAATAATAAGACTAGCTACAAAATCTATGATTTTGTAGCCAGTCTCTTTTGAATCATAATTAGTATTGTTATCTGAATATCAAATCGGTTTTTGCTATCAACAGGAAATGGAGGATTATGATGTTTATTGCCTGGAGAAAACACTTTCAATCATACGCTAAATTATTCAATAGTCTTTTCCTCTTTATGTTTATAAAACTTTGGTTTATTTTTGACAAACCAACTCATGCTTGAGTAGTTTCTAGTTTCACTATTTTTGTAATATGATCTGATTTTTGTGGATTCAACTCTATCTTGTTTGATAAGAGCAGTTGAATCCTGAATTAGTTTAAATACTAGTCACTCTTAGGAGTGAAGACATCTTTCTTTTGGACATGTTATGGAAACATGACTTTTCAAGACTGAAATTGAAAAGTTGTTCACTCCTCGGCTTTAGACCAGTCTGGCGCTTACCCATCATGTTTTTCCTTTATCTTATGAAATAGTAATATGTTTATATAGATTTAGTCTTATCATCGTATGTTATTTCATATTTTTGTTTCACCACTTTAATTCTGTCCATAATTTAATTTACTATACTACATCTGTGATCAATATTTCATTTAAATATCATGGATTTATGCTGGATATTGGATGATGTATTACATGGATGCTTTGTATTAAATTTTATTTTATTATAAGTGTGCATCATTATAAGATCATCAAATCTGTATATTTATGTGTTTACTGTTATATTCTTGTTCCAAAACACCTTTGAGTTGGTTCTGGGAATGCTGACACCATTCCATTACAGGTTTTCCTCATAGGAAGGACAACTAGGAGCTCGAATTACGTAGAGACATAAACTCATTTTATTTGATTAATTACAAGTCAGTTTACTCTCATTTTGTTTAGTTCGATTATTTATCAATGAAATAGGAACAATTTGAATTAGATTTGACTGTTATCTATTCTTATTTCAATTGTGTTTTATTAGTATTCTTTAGTTCTTTAGATTGTAAACAGAAAACATAAAATACATGTTCTTTCTTTATCTACTTATTAAGCATGTTCAAAACATCTATTTCGCAAGATATCCCGTAAACCTTGCAAATTGTATATACTCTGTTCATAATCATGTGCACATGTTCACGTTTTTGTTTTAATACATGTAAATCATTAAATTTATGTTCATAGTGTCGTAGCTTTTTGTATATTAGTTTCCATTTGTTTTGTTATTTTTAGGACTTTAGTTGGCCAATGGAGCCATTAAACTCGTCAGGTCATTTCACTCCAAACATCTAGGGTTATTTAGATATCCTCGGTCTGGATTGGAACTTCCAATTGGCGGTGTGTCACTTACGCCCGTCAACAGGAGGGTTAGAATTTTCTAGAAGAATGTCATAGATTTCTTTTCAAAAGAACTAACTTTGATGAGGATGTATTATTTTTACTTTGGATTTTATTGTTCATAGCACATAACATTGAGAGACTTATGTTAGATTTTCCATTGGTTTTGAATAATCTCTTTTTAATGTTTAGGTTTAATTTAATCTTTCAACGTGATTACATGTTTTTGTTGGCCCTTGACCAAGTTTTGAAGAATACTTGGTCATAGTTGATCATTTTTGGGACTTCGACAACTTCCAAAGATGGAGCACAACGCGAAGCAGAAATTAGGGACACTAGACCTATTTTTGTGTCCCTTTAGGGTTTGGGTTAATGTAACAGGAAAGGGATGTCGGCCCTTGGGTTCACCCACATTTAGGCCCATTTTTGAATATATAAATATATTCTTAGGTTATGGAAGAAGGAGAGAGTATTACATCTATGTGATGTATAGTTGATGGCTTAGTGCCAAGACTGGATCTCTATGATTGGATGTATCGTGTAAATTCTCTGTGGATGATTGTGAGAAGCTCGCAAGTTGTTTTGTGTTGAAGTGCAAGGAAGAAGGATCTAGCGAGCTGCGTATATCTTTTGTCATGTGCGAAGAAATGTTTTTTGAAGCTCTGTGCTGTAACTTCTTGATTGAGATAATAAAGAAGAAGATCTTGTGGACGTATCCCTAGGGTGGGGGTGAACCATGGTAACTATGTGTATTGTGCTATGTGCTTTGACCTAATGTGTTTATCTCCTTCTTGGCTTGATGTGATTAAATAGATTTAGTTATGATTTATACTTCTGAGATAAGAATGAATGTTATATCTAATATGTAAGATGCTTAGTGTTTGATCTACTAAACCCGTTGTGGATAAGTGTTGAATTATCTTAGATCTAAGTACTCACTGTGATACTTTGTGTTACCTGCGAAGTGTTGTAAGGGTTGAATATTGATGAATAAACCATACTAGATGATTTATAAGACATCTAATCACGGATCTGTGTCCCAGCTAAGGTTGCAAACATATGAGTCCTGCAACCACCCATCTGAGTCCTACAACCGCCTCTGCCTCTACCTCGGGTGAGACTTCATATGCTTCACAGGTGTTGCCGAAAGGGATGGTAGTTAGGGTTTTGTTGGTGCTCTCTTCAGCATTGAACCCTAGGTCTACCCCTGTGCCAACATTTTTCAATATTTGATTCTTCCTTGTTGTATGGATGCATTTAAATAATGATGTATATGAAAGTTCAAATACACAATATTTATCTATAAATGCGTGTTTGTTTCTTTATTGATTCACTCTATGTTGATACATTGTTATCACATAATATGTTGTGAGTTCTGTAAGAAAATTCTTTGTATATTGAAATTCTTAGAAATAACTATTGACAATATCCTATATTCAATATTTCCTATCTGAAAGTTGAGTATTTCACTACTAAAACATTTTGAACTATATCCTTGTTAGTTTTATTTTATTGGTTGTCTTCTTTATTCCTTATCTATTTTAGAATTTTTTTTTTTCTAAGAAGTATAGTTAGTGAAAATTAACTTCATATAACTTGATGATATTTGAGTTTAAGCTTGTTGTATTATTCTTCTTCTCATTCTTTATTTCTATTTAAAATTGGATAAAGGTGACTATATTAAGTTTATTTTTGAATGTGTGATGTGTTATTTTCTATTCCAAAGTGAATTTATTTATGTGAAAATTATTTTCCATCCTAATATTTCTTAGTTATGAGGGATACCCCTCAGGCTACTAAATTATTTCATATTAGCCTAAAGTGGGAGGTTTAAAACCCTCCATAATGTTCAAAAATCTACTATCACTAAGAAGTCATCATCAGGACATAGGCATAAAGTTCAAAAGGGACACCAACATTGACCTTGTATATAGTATTCAAAATTAAAATCCAACATGGACACCAGTTTATGTGGAAAAGTTAATTAGAGAAGCGGTTAGGGTAGATATTTATACACCAAATGAAAAATTCATTGGGAGGGTTAGCATTTTCTAGAAGAAAGTCATAGATTGGTTTTCAAAAAAACTAACTTTGATGAGGATGTATTATTTTTACTTTGGATTTTATTGTTCATAGCACATAACATTGAGAGACTTATGTTATATTTTCCATTGGTTTTGAACAATCTATTTTTACTTTTTAGTTTTAATTTAATCTTTCTTTCAATATGATTACATGTTTTCAATCTTTGATCCTTCCTTGTTGTATGGATGCATTCACAGAATGATGTATATGAAAGTTTAAAGACACAATATTTATCTATAAATGTGTGTTTGTTTCTTTATTGATTCACTATATGTTGATACATTGTTATCACGAAATATGTTCTGAGTTCTGTAAGAAAATTGTTTGTATATTGAAATTCTTAGCAATACCTATTGACAACATATTGTATTCAGTATTTCCTATCTAAAAGTTGAGTATTTCACTACTAAAACATTTTTAACGATATCCTTAGTAGTTTTACTTCACTACTAAAACATGTTTTCTAAGAAGTATAGGTAGAGAAAATTGACTTCATATAACTTGATGATATTTGAGTTTAAGCTTGTTGTGTTAGTCTTCTTCTCATTCTTTATTTCTGTTTAAAATTGGATAAAGATGTTTATCTTAAGTTTATTTGTGAATGTGCGGTGTGTTATTTTCTATTCAAAAGTGACTGTGTTTATGTGAAAATGCTTTTCCATCCTAATATTTTATCAATGATGAGGGATACCCCTCAGGCTACTGAATTATTTCATATTTTCCTAAAGTGGGAGGTGTGAAACCCTCCATAGTGTTCCTTGACATTGTTTCCTTTCCAGGAACAAGATAAGGAATTCCATCTATTTTGGAACCATTGTAGGGGAATGAAGTTTTGAATTTATATTACCTAGGAAATTACATAATAAAAAGTCATGATATTTGAAGTTGAACACAAGTAGAACAACATGCTCCATGTTTTGATTAGAGATTATTTTAACTGATGTTCACCTAGTGACTACACTATATTAATATGGAGTGAGGTTAGAGACACACCAATCTAATCCTAATTCTTAGGAGACACTAGTACAATTTTATCTAGAAAATATAATGTCTGAAGAAAATGGATGAAGTAAGGTTGGTTCTTCATCTTTAGGTATGCATGTAGTGAAGGAAATTCCTATTCCTCACTTTGAGTATTATGAGAATAGAATTGAATTTTAAACTCCTTATAAATTCTCCTATGGTCCTCCTTTAAAGGAAGATATACCATTAGTTCATTTATCAAATTCAGGTTTTTCTTGGTATCCTATTGGGAATGTCTCTCCAATTTCAAATCCAACCCTTACCAAGAATTCCTTCTAACATGAGTTCTTTATGAATTCCTTGTGAAAATATTGTTGTATTCCATTGATAATAAATGAGAAGAAAATAATCCTTCAGGATTAAAACTCTTGAAAAGTTTAGCTTCCTTCAAGTGGTATACATTCAACATTTTAGAGACTTCTGTCATATGAGATAATATTTTAATTATTATTTCAACTACATCAAAGGTCGGGGAAATAAAATTCATTTTCCTCTTTTTCTCAAATAAGGAATGCCACACTCTATATTGTCTACAAACCTCAGCTACAAAGTAAGAGTCACATACAAAAGTATGAAGAAGANATAGATCCCAATGTAAGTAGTCTTCCTCATGAACACAAATTCCATTACTTTTAAGGAAACCATTGGTTTCCTATGTGATTCCTACTAGTGGTGTTCTAGTTAAAATATGTCTAATGTTTTTAACAAATCTATATTGAACAATATAGAATTTAAATGATGCCTTACGCTTCAACAATACATAATACCAAAATTGAACATGATCATTTTCAATATCCACATTACCCCTTGAGGGTAATCCTTCAAATATATTACAATATGCTACTTCCAGTACCAAATAAGAAGTCATGAAAAATCTCCATGTCTTTGAATAATTGGTTAGTTGAAATGAAATATCATTCAAGATTATTTCAATCCAATCAAACAATTCTTCCTTTTGAATTGAGAAATATAGGAAATATAAAACATACCTTGGAATATGAGATGTGGAATATCATCCCATTAGCCGTGAAAATAACCAATACAATTTTTGGTATGGTTATACCAGTAGAGATATATCAATAATAGAAATATTGACTTGCATTGTAGTAGCTCACACCAAGAAATCCTTCAATAAATTTATACCACCACCTAAGGACTCTAGAAAGGAATCGACTTCTAGAATCTTGAGAGTCCTGTTAGGGTTGGGAAGTCAGAGAATTATTATGAATACCTTTAGAGTAATAATAAATAGGTTCTTTCATTCAACATAAACAAAAAATATTCTTTTCATTGAGTTGAATTTTCATACACACCAAGAAACTAACCTTTTGAAGTAAAAAACTTTTGGCATGCAACCAACCTTTACCAGATTGGTCGTCGAGATATTGGTAGCAAGTTTCTACTCAAGAGTGATATTTTAATACCACTAATATGTAAATTACCAATTAAAACCCTCATTCTAGTGTGCAAGAGAGTTAACAGTGTCTCCACAGTAAGGTTCCTTTCTTCTCCTAGTTTCCATATTTTCTACTCTTTCCAATGAACTTTGATATATGTGAAATGTATTACTTATGAATTATGGAGCTCAATATGTTAAAATATAATCTCATGAATAATACTTAATAATAAATCCCTTCATCACATTCAATTTCCTTTGGGATACACACAAACCATAAATGAAAGGTATTTTTGAAAAGCAAGTGCTTCATGAAAAAATGGGATAATTAATGCACACTTACAATGGATCACCATCACTTTCTCTGTAAATCAGGATTCATCAATGAATTATACATGACCTCTAAAATTTGAATGATGAATGAGGATTTCACTAAGTATGGAATATGAAGTAGCTCGACATCAGTCTTACAAAGGTAGTTTTGTGCGGAGAATAGGTTGTGTGGAGTTAGAGTTTTGCAAGGATAGAGTTGTGTGGAAGATGGGGTTGTGTAGAGGTATGGTCATGCAAAGTTATTTGCACAATATATAATCAAAGAATTGACTAAATATAGAGTGATACCACTAAGAGGATCATAGATAAGTAGTGTAGAGAAAAAATAAGCATAGTGTTTCATTCTTCAAACAATTATGAAATCGACTAAGTATGTAAAGTGAATGTAGAGTATGAAAAAGTAACCAGGTATGCAAAGAATTGGGATGGATGAATACAAATGTATAATTATGTGAGTTATGAAGGGTGTGCAATTATCGGGATGAGGGGTGTGAAATGGGGGTGGTGGGAGTGTAGAGAAACAACTTGCGCAGAGAAAATGTTTTGTGTTGGTTTCTCCACATAAGAGAAAAGGTAAAAAATAATATAAGTGTTGACTTGTGTAGAACAAAAGTATGTGGAGGAAAAATATTTGTGCAATGCTTGGAGGAAAATGTTTGAAATGAAGAATATTTGGATGGTGAAATAAATCTATGCAAAATATAAGTTGTAAAAATGAGAAAGTGTGGAACATATGAAATTTTTTCTGTCACATTATGAAGAAATGAAAATTATAGGGAATGGGATGGAATATGAAAGGGAGGGTTCTTTTAATAGTTACATTTGGAATATAAGGATGATACATGAAAATGGATCAACATATCAGCTCCAACTGTGGGATAGTGGCCCCCTATGGGTTTCTAAGAACCCAAAAGACCTTGGCCATTGGGCATAGAGTCGAAGAAAAAGAATTTGCTAGGATGGATATAAAAGTGAATATATAGAGTGGACTATGGTACAAATGTCACTCGGACCACTTGGATGATCAAGAAAAGAAATGTTTCAAATGTTTCCCATTCACAAGAAGTATTAAAAGTTTGTTGTCCATGCCTTTAAGTATATATGAATTTAATCCACAAATCTTCTCAATTTGATAAGGACCAATCCACAAAGCATCAAAGTTGGAGTGGAGAGATAATTTTTCCCTTTCTTTGTTCCATGATAAAACCACTCCATCCTTACAAAAATATTTGATGGTAGTACTTTGATCAAAATATTTCTTAACAACCTCCTTTTTTTCTGAATATTCAAATTTAGTCGTTCTCGTTGTTCTTCCAATTGCATCAACTGATAAAATAGAGATTCCATGGGTGTAGTTCTTTTTTCATATTCAATTGCAGTAGCAATGGACAATGCATTAATTTCTATATGTATTGGAAACTTATCATCCTTTCCATAAACAAAAATAAAATGGATATTTTCTAGTAATTCTTTTTGGGGTTATTCTTCTTTCCTTAAAGAACTAATAAGTTTCTTGTGTCAATCTTTTTTTTTTGTAGCCACTATTTTCTCTAGGATTTTTATGAGTGATATATTTGTTGATTCATCCCATCCATTTCCTTGTGGGTGTTAATGGTTTTGGTAGATGTAGGAGGTACTTTCCCTCCTACATGACCTTTATTAGATGAGAATAATATTCTAGAAGAAAGAGAATGATTGAAACAGATGTGGAAATACCCCATAAGAGAAGTTGGTACAAAATAATAAAGAATTATGAAGTGACAACTATCCATAAGAAATGTTGACCCAGTAAAGAGGAAAGAAAGAATATAAATAAGATGTTCCTTGGATCATTTGGACACACTCACTCACACTCTCTCATCCACTCAAAAGTAAAGTGCAAGTTTGAGAAAGGTGATGCAACCATTGTAGTGGAAGAGGTTATTCTTGCTCAATATTTGTGGTATCTCTTGCTTCTTCTCTACTCTTGGTAGAGGTGCACTACCATTGTATGGTGCTTCTATTGCAGCTGGTGTGGTATTGTTGGTTGTAATTTGAGCTATCCTTTGTGATAGGGTTTATTTGTTGGTTAATTATTAGACTTTCTTTCACTAGTACATTTGATTCAAATTATGATCGCACATTCGATGCAATTGCCTCATTATATTGTCAGGAGAATGAGAAACAACAGACCCCCTCAAACATCATTTCACATGACATTGCTTTTCTGACAACATATATTTCATGTTTATTGTGACGTTTCATGCGCACACGTGTCATCTCATATTTGAATGTCCAAACCCCATATAATCGTCGTAAGACTGATGTCTTGAAGGTGGCAAGAGAGATATCTTGGACGTGGCAAGAGCGATCTCTTGGACATGGAAAGAGTGACATCTTTGAGGTGGAAAGAGAGACATATTGGAGGTGGCAAGAGAGAAAACTTGGAGGTGGCAAGAGGGATGTCTTGGAGGTGGCAAGAGAGACGTCTTGGAGGTGGCAAGAGCTACATCTAGGAGGTGAAAAGAGAATCGTTAAGAGTTATCATCTCTGACATAGTTTCAATGGGAGAGACACTCTTGGAGGTGGCAAGACCGACGTCTTGAAGGTGGCAAGACAGACGTCTTGGTGGTGGCAAGAGATATGTATTGGAGGTGGAAAGAGAGACATATTAGATGTGGAAAGAGAGACGTTAAGAGGTATCATATCTAACATGGCTCTGTTCTGGGAGAGACACTACATGACGTCGCAATAGAGACTGTGTTTTAGGTATTTAAAAAAAAAATACAATATCAATACTGAGAGGGACAGGTACATTAACCTTTCCTAAGAGTTTGTTACCCTTTTGAGGAGATGTAATGATCCCCAAAATTACAAAATAAAAATAAAAAACATTTTCTTAGGGACATTAAAACTCCATTCTCTTCGGTCAACTTATTTCGAAGGTCTCAAGGTTATCGTAAATAAATAGGTGTCGATACTATCAACTCCCATAAGGGCTATGTTTACCACTACTGTCGATACAACCACCTTCCTTTGTAAGATATTTTATTCTTTGATTATCTCAGGTTGTCAAAAAACCACATATATAATGGATACAGGGCTAAATTTTCTATAATCTAGTTCCTCAAGTTACTAACATTTCTAATGTTAGTAAAAGGGTTAAAGACCCATCCCTAGACATAACTTCTAAAGTTGTAAAATGTTAAACATTAAAGTTATTCCAAACCTCTCCAAACATAACATTATCGTTGATTATAACATAAGAGAACCTATATGAGAGGTATTGGGTTCTGAAAGGAACTACACCTTTCTCGTATTAAAGGTCACAAGTTTTAAAGTAATAAATTAATTTAAATTTTTGTTAGATTGCTCGAGCAATAAACTCTGTGTGAAACAGGTCGCGATTAACCTTACGCTACCATTAGCCCAGAATTGAAGTGGGTTGACGTTTGGCATTGTTGAAGGGTTCAAGCATACAAGTCCTCCTTTCTGAATGCATTAAAGTTAATGAACTAGGTGGTCTCACCTCAAATTATGAGAAGATGGACTTATCGGTTGTACTAGAAAGTCCCCTAACTGAGTCATATCACTTGCACAGACTTGGTGTAAAGTCGATGAGGTACTTGTAAGATACTGAGTTAAAGCCCCTATCCAGCCTAATAATAGTGATATTCCAGGGTGCCTTCCAAGGTTTATTAATTGATTATTGTGTCCAACGTAAAACCTTCCACCTCACCTTGTTCATGTGGTAAGGTACTATTGTGTACTACCACCATTACTCTACTTTTGCGAAGGGTTGGTAGGTGATTAGTTTTTGTCCCTCGCCTTTGTCTAGGTATTTGCAAAAACAAACATTTTAGCACTAACCCTGTGGTAGCTTAGCTTTATAACTGGTTGGCAGTTTGGGTGTACACGACCTAGGTGGAGACTATGGAGGCACTCATCCCTTTGGTGTTCCCTGTATATGGTAAGCCAAAGACTCTGAGTTATTTTTCCTTTAAACCCGAGACTCTTGAATGTTGAAATACGTGTTGTGGTCAATTTTTGCTCCTCTTAAATCTATTGGTTTTGATATCCTCTAGTTTGAGTTGAGGATTTATTGGTTTGTTGAGTTTTCATAGATCCCCTATTTTGTATTGGGTTCTATTAATTTCCTGTTACTTTGCGATAGGTATATTTTCTTCTATGAACCCTCGTAGAAGGACCTAGATTGTAAGGGATTCTGAAGGAGACAAGAGAGTCACAAGCATATGAGTTAGTTCTTCTAGTTCATAGGTAAGTTCTATGCATTTCTAGTCCTCGTAATGTATGTCTGATCTCGGTATAACTCGATAAGAGACTAAAAATTCTTGGTTATGTTTTCGGGGTTTAAAGATTCGAAGGGTTTGTTGCCCCTCTTGTTATAAGGTTGTATATAAATATGGATATATTCACAAGGAAATGATGGAGATCCCAAAAGTAATAATAGGCCTCTCTATATTTTATACTGCCTAGATGCTTGCATCTTAATTTTAGATGTCTTTGACATATTTACCGCCGAGTAAATCCTATGGTTAAATTATTTCTTGTTTTCTACTGTGATTTGTATATCCGGCACCATATCCTGTGTGTATAAACTGTTCATCATTATTGCCGATGTGATTTTGTAATACATCCCCTGGGTTCGCAAGGAGTCAAGGATGGAAAAAATCTTTGAACTAACAACTCTTAAATATGAGAGGAAGAACACACTCCCTCAACTTCTGTGATTATTTTTCCTGTGAAATTATTTCCATTTAGGGATTTTATTCCAAGTGCTCAGCTCTAGAATTATGTATTTAGAACTATCTATTCACATTACTTCAATGAAAAGGGTAAAGAAAATGAAGTATTCAATTTGTGGTAGTTACCCCGGTGGTTCATGTATCATACTATATGAAATTATCATTCTACTTGTTTACAGGTCTGTTCTATTAGTTGTTCTTATTCAATTAAGATTTTCTCGGTTGTAATCACTAATGATGGGCCCTTGTTTTTCCTGTGAGGGGTACCCATCAACCTTCTTTGGTTCAATTTCCCTTTTCGACTATGGATCAATTCGTTCAATGACACCGATTGTAAAAATTCTACGCCAATCACAAGTTAAGTAATAATTCCTGTATTAAATCTTCAGTATTTAATTTCGTGGATTCTCTCTATTCGTGATTTATTTTCTCATGATTAAATTTCGCTACTTTCTAGTTTTCGAAATATAATTTCGTTTCTATTTAACTTTTTTTCTCTCTAAATCCCATTGTTGATTCTCGTGATCGAGTTCAGGATTCAGATGTTTTGCGTTCAATGGACTTGAATTATCGTCGGACTCGAAAAGGTATTCGAGTTTCGACAACCAGACTTAAAACTTAGTCTCTAAGTTTTGTTGGCTACTGTACATAAATTCACAGTAAGGTTTTGTTGTTACCAGGGTTCCCAGGGTAGCTGATTTTCTTGTAATTTAAATCCTTAATTAGAAAAACAAAAGGGGAAGAAACCCCGTATTGAAATTAATTTCACTATCCCAAGATTTATGCTCTAGAGAGTTTAAGGACTCGTTCTAGGCATTTTGTCGACTATGTACATTCTCTTTTTTTGAGGATATTACGAGGAGAACAACTGTAACCCTCTTCTATATTAATATAGTTATTTTTCATGGGAACCTTTCTATAATGATCAATAATTATCCTCTATGTATTGGATATTCGTAGTTATAGTTCGGTGCAGAAATAAATGAATATAATATTCCTAAATTTGTTTCCTGAATTCTCTAAATGTTTACACAGATTGAAATCTCATTATAGATGTTGAGTACTTAAAGGTGTATGACCATATGATTATCTTATGACCAATAGAACATTCCAAGATTCGAAATTTCAGGATGTGCATAATTAATTTTTATTTCTTCAGGTAAAATGGGTATGTTCTTGGTACGACTAGCACACAGTAGTCCGGTAACATCATTTAATGTTTGTATCTAGATTTATTTCCACTAGAACTATAACACATCACTTTATAATTTCATAAATTAATATATTGCTTATGTTATTCCAACATAGAACCTACATAAGTCCATATAGATACATTTCTGTACATAAGTCCTATAGTGAATAGTATACTACGCTCGAGTAACTACAGTCTTTTAATCGAATCAAATTATTTCTACTCCAATTAATCTACAAAAACTCTATAATTATATCTAATACATATGATAGTAAGATAATAATCCACAATAGTAACTAGATACAATCGTTTCAATGGTACATTCATGAAAAGAGGAGAGTAGAGAGACATATCTGAATTAGTCCATGGGAAAACAAGGGGAACAACCACGTTCCTCCCAACCATTAGAAGAGGGCAGACAACACTTACCCAATTCACCCCCTAGCCTGACCATGAATCCATGAGGGAAAACTTGAAATCTCCTCTTCAACATTGTCTTCCTCTATCAATAGTCTTTTCCTTGCCTCACACTCTGAAATCAGTGTTCATAACAATAAGTACACACTGGTCTTTTTCCCTCTCTTGGGAATTTTCGTAGCTTTCTAAATCCATGATTTCCAGGGGCGACTAATGGCCAAATCCGTGATTTTCTGCTTGTAAAAATAATCCCTGAGGTAGTTCCAACATGTTCCCCTCTCATGGAGTCATGGTCAGTTGATTTTAACATGGTTGTTCCATTTGTCCTCCTGCGGTAAATATAAAATATTATGTTTTCATACAAGTGTCATAATCAAATAGTTAGTTGGGTCAAATCATAATCTCTTCCCAATAGTAATAATAATTAATTACAATTTTCCAAATTCGAAATTTGGAATTGCCATAAATGGAAAAGATTTTCCAAATTCGAATTTACCAAGAACAGAATAGTTTTCTAACATTTATTTTGAATTTTTAAAAATAATTTATTTTTGGGGATGTCACATCCTTTCCCCATTAAATAAAACATTGTCATCAGTGTTCATTCCTTTCTTGGAATAGGATTGGATGAGATTTCCACAAATCTCCCTCCAACTCCCAAGTGGCCTCCTCAGGGATAAAGTGCTTCGATTGCACCTTTACCTGGGCGACGACTCTGTTCCGAAGTGTTATTTCTCTTCGGTCAAGAATGCATAGGGGTTCCGCCTGGAACTCGCCTTTTGGTTCCACCTGTACCAAGTTCCAATCAATCATATGAGTAGGGTCATGGATATACTTTTTCAACAAGGAAACATGAAATACATTATGAATTCTTATATTAGCTGGAAGTGCAAGTTGGTATGCTATGTGTCCAATTCAAGCTAGTATCTCGAAGGGCCCACAAAACCTGGGTGCCAATTTTGCATAGTTCCTGAGTTTTAGTGAACTCTTTCGGGATTTGACTTTTAAGTAAACATGATCTCCCACTTGGAATTCCAAGTGTCTTCTTTTTTGGCCCACATAACGTTTTTGTCTTTCATGTGCCTCTTTTAAGTTCCGTTGCACCTTTCTTACCGTACTTTCCATTTCTTGGAGCATTTATGGTCCAATCATGAGTCTGTCAAATGAATCATCCCAACTAATTGGTGTTGTACAATTTCTGCCATACATTACCTCGAAGGGGCTCAATTTAGCCTAAGTTTGGTACCCATTGTTATATGTGAATTCTACCAAGTACAGGTAGTCTTCCTACTTACTCAGTTTTGTTCTTACGTACATGTAGAGCATATCTTCTACAATTTGATTTGTTCGTTTGGTATGTCCATCCGTTTGTGGATGGTAACTCGTGATGAAATTCAAATTACTGTTTAGCCCTGTAAACAATTATTTCCAAAATGTGGATGTAAATTTTACGTCTCTATCCGAGATCACCATTTTAGGAATACCATGTAGTCTAAAAATTTATTTCTTAAATATTTCAGCTATGTTTATAGCTTTAGAAGTAGATTTCATAGGAATAAAGTGTGCAGACTTACTGAGTTTATCGATTAAAAACATAATAGAATCATTTTGTTTTTTAGTTTTAGGCAAACCTGTTATAAAGTCTAATGATATGGTCTCCCATTTCCATTCTGGCACTAGTAATGGTTGTAATAGGCCAGTTGGATGTTGGTGTTCGAACTTAACTTCTTGAAAATATTGGCACCTAGCCAAGTACTCTATTGTTTCGCCCTTCATATTAGGCCATACAAATAGTTTTCTAAGTGTTGTTCTCGTTTTCTGGTATCCTGGATGGCCAGAATACGGTTTCTTATGCAATTCGTCCAAGGCTATTAACTTTAACTCTATTGAATCTGTTATGTAAAGTCTGTTTTTAAATCGTAATAGTCCCTTCTTGTTGATACTCAGATCTGGTTTATCTAAGTTTGCGGTGTTGTTTTGTAATTCTTCCATTATCTTAGTGTATTTTTTGTCACTAATACCTGTCGTCCTTATTCTTTGTTCCAGATCACTTTCCGCCCTGCTGATATTTATCTCAAATAACCCATGGACTCTTATGCTTAAATCATCTGCTACCTTATTTTCCTTACCTTTGATATGTATGACCTCGATGTCGAATTCGCTCAAGAAGGCTAGCCATCTTGCTTGACATGCATTAAGATTTGGTTGGCTAAATAGATATTTCATCCCACTATTATTCGTCAATAGTAGAAATTTTCTGCCCATTATTTAGTGTTGCCACAATTTTAAGGCGTGTATTACCGCTACCAATTCTAAGTCATGAGTGACATAATTTTTCTCATGTTATTTTAATTTTGGGACTCATAACAAATCACGTGTCCTTCTTGCATTAGGATGCCACCTAGTCCTTCTTTACTTGCATCAACACATATGGTAAAGTCTTTATTTGGGTCTGTTACTCTCAATATGGGTGCATTTGTCAATAATTATTTCATCGTGTTAAAACTATCTTGACACTTCTGTGACCAGTTAAACTTGGTCCCTTTCTTTTGTAATGACATGATAGGGTAGGCTATCTTGGAAAACCCTTCTATAAATCTACGATAATATCCAGTGATTCCCATGAATGACCGGATATCCACTACATCCTTAGGTATCAACCATTCCATGATGGATCTTATTTTCTTAGGGTCTACAACAATGCCTTCTGCTGAAATTACATGTCCTAGATACTGTATTTTCTTTTGATAAAAGTCAGACTTATCAAATTTGGTGTACAATTTGTGGTTCCTCAACGCTTCTAGAACTATGATTAAGTGTTCTTCATGTTCTTCCTCCATTTTAGAGTAGACCAAAATATCGTCGATAAATACCAGTACGAACTTGTCCAAGTACTAACTGAAAATACTATTCATCAGACACATAAACGTGGTTGGTGCGTTAGTGAGTCAGAAAGGTATGACTACAAATTTGTAGTGTCCATATCTTGTTCGAAAATATGTTTTTCTTATATCCTCATCCTTTATTCTTACTTGATGATAACCGGATCGTAAATCCAATTTCGAAAAGATCTTGGCCCCTCCTACTTGATCGAACAGGTAATTTATCCTAGGTAAGGGGTGCTTTTTCTTAATAGTCTTTTTATACAATTGTCTATAATCGATACAAAGACTTAGAGTATCATCTTTCTTTTTCACAAAGAGGTCTGGTTCCCACCATGGTGAAACACTCGGTCGGATATACTCTTTGTCCAACAATTCATGTAATTGTATTTTTAATTCTGTCAATTCTTGTAGACTCATTCTGTAAGGTGATTTTGAGATAGGGACAGAACCAGGTAGAAGATCTATGCAGAAGTCTATCTCCCTCCTAGGAGGTAATTCCGGTATCTTGTCTACAAACATGTCTTTGAATTCACGTAGGACAACAAAATCTTCTAACTCTGTCTTATCTACCTTCTTTAATAGATTCCTTAGTTGAATGGCATAAACTTGACATCCCTTTATCATACATTTCTTGAGTTTCATTGCTGAAACTTGTCTAATTGATACATGTTTTAGTATGCCTTGGGTTGTTCTAGTAGTTCCATAATCATCTTTATAGTTAAGTGTCTTTGTATAACAATCTAGCACTACTTTGTGATTTTCCAACCAATCCATTTTGATAAACATATCATAAGATCCTAATGGTAGGATGTTCAGTTTGTTCTTATGTTTTGACCATCTAAGCTGAACTCGAAATCATAAATAAAGTCAACTACTTTCCTTTTTGTTACTATTGCTAATTGTACCAGCCATGGTTTTGCGTGCTTTAGTTTATTATGTTTATTTGACTCTACTATATCAGGAGTAATATAACTTAACGTAGCTCTAGGGTCGATTAAATTTTTTTTTTGGGTGTTATTGATTTTACCTTCAATTTCTACCACAGTGGATTGGTGGTCATCTTACCAGCTGTCTATGGTTGCATTTATCTGATCCAGGCTTCTGCCCACGTCTCCCACCGTCGAGGTTTCCTGCAAATTATGAACAACAATTCTGTTTGTTGAACTTAAACGTGGATAGTTCCTCCTTAGATGAGGTTCCCCACATTCCCAACACTTCAATGGTTCATGGGGGTTGTCCCCAAACTTCTTCATTCCCAGATTTATTGGTTTATCACTGCCTTGTGTATTCAGATGGTTGGAGTGAAAATATTTTCTCAAAAATATTTGTGTTGCATTACGATAAGGGGTTGGCTGGTATCCCTTTTTCTGCTAGTTCATTCGATCTTGTTTCTTATCCTTCCAGGATTTTGAAAACCCTGCTTGTTGTTTATATTGATCATAGCACACTCGTTCTTTCCTGAATACTTCACTCAAGGACTTGGGGTTGTCAAACTCAATTTTGTCCCTGTAGGACTGCGGTAAACAACTTAAGAATCGTTGGATTTTTACCTTATCCTCCTGGATGTAAGGAATGAACAATATTAATTCTAGGAATTTATTTATAAGGTCCTCCATTGTCATATGTCCAAGTCTTAACTCGTAAAACTCTTTTGTTTTCCTTTCATAGTAGCTTTCATATAGGTACTGTTTCTTGAAATATTTCTTAAATTCATACCATTCCATCTGTTTCTCCTTTAGGTCATTGGCCAATTTCAGGTCTTGCCCCCAAATGTTGGCCTTCCCTTTCAGATTGTATATGGCCATTCTGACCTTCATATTACTGGAATAGTTATATATATGAAAATATTTTTTTATGTCCAATAGCCATGCCTCAGTTTCTTCTCCTGTTCTGGATTCTCAATCAAAGGTAGCTGGTTTAATTTTCTTGCACTCTCCTTCAAGCTGGTCTACTTGTTTTCTCTTTTTGTCTGTTTTTGTTTTATCCTCAGCTAAAAGTGTACCTTCAGATGAATTGTCTCCTTTTTCTATTTCAGGTCCTGAGTTGTTGGAAGCTCTCATGCTGACTTCTTCGTCGTTATTATCATCCTTTGGCATTTTCTTGATCACTATACTACGCAGCAGGACTTCATTTATTTCCTGTTGTTCCTGCTGATCTTTCTTTAATTTTTCATTGTCGGCTTTGAAAACCTGCAGTTCGACGATGAGATTCCTCATTGTTTCCAGAACTTTAGTACAAGAAATTTCATCACTATTCTGTCTCTAATTTTCAGGAAGTCTTTGTTTAGGATTTCCATCGATTATGATTTCCTCGTCGTCATTTACTGCTGCCATGATTAACACAAAACATAAAGGGTTTTTTGTTTGTAACTATAAAGGTTTTTATTAGCTTTATAAAAATAGAATTATATATTAAGTAAATTAGATGGCCCTATTCAAGTTCCAAGTGTTGTAACCTATTTCTTTGATACCATATGTAATGATCCCCAAAATTACAAAATAAAAATAAAAAATCTTTTTCTTAGGGACATTAAAATTCCATTATCTTCGTTCAACTTATTTGGAGGTCTCAAGGTTATCGTAAATAAATAGGTGTTGATACTATCAACTCCCATAAGGGATATGTTTACCATTGTTGTCGATAAAACCACCTCCTTTGTAAGAGATTTTATTCTTTGATTATCTTGGGTTGTCTAGAAACCACATATATAATGGATACAGGGATAAATTTGCTATAATGTAGTTCCTCAGTTACTAACATTTCTAATGTTAGTAAAATGGTTAAATACTCATCCCTAGACATAACTTCTAAAGTTGTAAAAAGATAAACATTAAAGGTATTCCAAACCTCTCCAAACATAACATTATCATTGATTATAACATAAGAGAACCTATATGAGAGGTATTGGGTTTCGAAAGGAACTACACCTTTCTCATATTAAAGGTCATAGTTTTTAAATTAATGAAGGACTTTAAAATTTTGTTATCTTGCTCGAGCAATAAAATCTGTGTGAAACAGGTCACGATTAAACTTACGCTACCATTACCCCAGACTTGAAGTGGGTTGACGGTTGGCATCATGGAAGGGTTCAAGCATACCAATCCTCCTTTCTGAATGCGTTAAAATTAACAAACCAGGTGGTCTCACCTCAACCGACGAGAAGATGGACTTATCGGCTGTACTAGAAAGGCCCCTAACTGAGTCATCTCCCTTGCATAGACTTGGTGTAAAGTTGATTGAGGTACTTATCAGATCCTGAGTTAAAGCCCCTGTCTAGCCTAATAATGGCGATATTCCAGGGTGCCTTCTGAGGTTTATTAATCGATTATTGTGTCCAACGTAAAACCTGCCACCTCACCTTGTTCACATTGTAAGGTATTTTTGCGTACTACCACCATTACTCTACTTCTGCAAAGGGTTGGTAGGTGATTAGTGTTTGTCCCTCAGCTGTTTCTAGGTATTTTCAAAAAGAAACATTTTAGCACTAACCCTGTGGTAGCTTAGCTCTGTAAGTGGTTGGTATTTTGGGTGGATGCGACCTGGGCGGAGACTATGGAGGCGGTCATCCCTCGGGTGTTCCCTGCATACGGTAAGCCAAAGACTCTGTGTTATTTTTCCTTTGAACTCGAGACTCTTGAATTTTGACATACGTGTTGTGGTCACCGTCTACTCCTCTTAACTCTGTTGGTTTTGATATCCTCTGGTTTGAGTTGAGGATTTATCGGTTTGTTGGGTTTTCGTAGATCCCCTATCCTATATTGGGTTCTATTAATTTCCTATTACTTTGCGATAAGTATTTTTTCTTCTATGAAGCCTCGTAGAAGGCTCTGGATTGTAAGGGATCCTGAAGGAGATAGGATAGTCACAAGCATATGAGTTAGTTCTTCTAGTTCAGAGGTAAGTTCTATGCATTTCCAACCCTCGTAATGTATGTCTGATCTTGGTATAACTCGATCAGAGACTAAAAATTCCTGGTTATGTTTTCAGGGTTTAAAGATTCGAAGGGTTTGTTTCCCCTCTTGTTAGAAGGCTCTATATAAATATGGATATATTTATAGGGAAATGATGGAGATCCCAAAAGTAATAATAGGCCTCACTATATTTTATACTTCCTAGACACTTGCATCTTAATTCTAGGTGTCTTTGACATATTTACTACTAAGTAAATCCTATGGTTAAATTATTTCTTGTTTTATACTGTGATTCGTATATCCCCCACCATATCCTATGTGTATAAACTATTCATCATTATTGCTGATGTGGTTGTGTAATACATCCCCTGGGTTCTCAAGGAGTCAGGGATGGCAAAAATATTCGAACTAACAACTCTTAAATCTGAGAGGAAGAAAACACTCCCTCAACTTCTGTGATTATTTCACCTTAGAAATTATTTCCATTTAGGGATTTTATTCCAAGCGCTCGAATCTAGAATTATGTATTTAGAACTATCTATTCCCATTACTTCAATGAAAAGGGTAAAGAAAATGAAGTATTCAATTTATGGTAGTTATCTCAGTGGTTCATGTATCATATTGTATGAAATTATCATTCTACTTGTTTGCAGTTATGTTCTATTAGTTTTTCTTATTCGATTAAGATTTTCTCGGTTGTAATCACTAATGATGGGACCTTGTTTTTCCGGGGAGGCGTACCCATCATCCTTCTTTGGTTCCATTTCCCTTTTCAACTGTGGCTCGATTTGTTCAATGACGCCGATGGAAAAAGTTCCACGCCAATCACAAGATAAGTAATAATTGTTGTATTAAATCTTGAGTATTTAATTTCATGGATTCTCTCTGTGCGTGATTTATTTTCTTGTGATTAAATTTCTCGACTTTCTGGTTTTCGAAATATAATTTCGTTTCTATTTAATTTTTGTTCTCTCTAAATCCCATTGCTGATTCTCGTGATCCATTTCAGGATTCAGATGTTTCGCGTTCAATGGACTCTGATTATCACTAGACCCAAAAAGGTATTCGAGTTCCGACAACCAGACTTAAAGCTTAGTCTCTAAGTTCTGTTCGCTACTGTACAAAATTTCACAGTAAGGTTTTGTCATTACTAGGCTTCCCAGGGTAGCCGATTTGCTTGTAATTTAAATCCTTAATTAGAAAAACAAAAGGGGAAGAAACCCCATATTGAAATGAATTTCACTATCCCAAGATTTATGCTCTAGAAAGTTTAAGGACTCGTTCTAGGCATTTTGTCGACTGTGTACATTCTCTTTTTTTGAGGTTATTACGAGGAGAACAATTGTAACTCTCTTCTATATTAATATAGCTACTTTTCATGGGAACCTTTCTGTAATGATCAATAATTATCCTCTGTGTATTAGATATTCGTAGTTATAGTTCGGTGCAGAAATAAATGAATATAATATTCCTAAATTCGTTACCAAAATTCTCTAAATTTTTACACAGATTGAAATCTCATTATAGATGTTGAGTACTTAAAGGTGTATGACCATATGATTATCTTATGATCGATAGAACGTGCCAAGATTCAAAACTTGAGGATGTTCATAATTAATTTTTATTTCTTCAGGTAAAATGGGTATGTTCTTGGCACGACTAACACACAGTAGTCTAGTAACACCGTTTAATGTTCATATCTAGCTTTATTTCCACTAGAACTATAACACATCACTTTATAATTTCATAAATTAATATATTGCTTATGTTATTAAAACATAGAACCTAGATAAGTCCATATAGATACATTTATGTAGAATACTAGGTCGTCCCTATACTGAATAGTATACTACGCTCGAGTAACTATAGTCTTTTAATCGAATCAAATTATATCTACTCCAATTAATCTACATCCACTATGTAATTATATCTAATACATATGATAGTAATATAATCGTCCACAATAGTAACCAGATACAATCATTTCAATGGTACATTCATGAAAAG
Source organism: Picea engelmannii (assembly GCA_009831015.1). NCBI lineage: Eukaryota > Viridiplantae > Streptophyta > Pinopsida > Pinales > Pinaceae > Picea > Picea engelmannii. Next base: position 185,679 of record ML784282.1, on the reverse strand, counting down.
AGGAGAGTAGAGAGACATATCTGAATTAGTCCACATGAAAACAAAGGGAACATCCACATTCCTCCCAACCATTAGAACATGGAAGCCAATTCTTACCCAATTCACCGCCTAGCCTAACCATGAATCCATGAGGGAAAACTTGAAATCTCCTCTTCAACACTGTATTCCTCTATCATTAGTCTTTTCCTTGCCTCACACTCAAAAATCGGTGTTCATAACAAAAAGTACATAGTGATCTTTTTTCACTAGCATACTAGGCAGCATCCTGCCTCCTCACATATGCTATTTATCAAAACAATCCCCCTTATTGCCTAGGTCTTTTTCCCTCTCTTGGGAATTTTCATAGCTTTCTAAATCCCTGATTTTCAGGGGTTGTCAATGGCCAAATCCATGATTTGCCACTTGTATAAACCATCCCTAAGGTATTTCCAACATGTTCCCCTCTCATAGAGTCATGGTCAATTGATTTTAACATGCATGTTCCATTTGTCCTCCTGCAGTAAATATAAAATATTATGTTTTCATACAAGTGTCATAATCAAATAGTTAGTTGGGTCAAATCAGAATCTCTACCCAATAGTCATAATAATTAATTACAATTTTCCAAATTCAAAATTTGGAATTTCCATAAATGGCAAAATTTTTCCAAATTTGAATTTACCAAGAACGAAATAGTTTTCTAACAATTTTTTTGAATTTTTAAAAACACTTTATTTTGGGGGATTTCATAGGAGAGGTGCCACTTGGGGGATTCATTGGCATATCATTAGAGATCATTCCATCTTTAGATGATTTTTGTAACAAAATATAGGATCATTTTGGCACACATCCTCATCCTATATCCATATTGTGTGGATGATGTAATGACCATTGATTTTTTATTCTACAAATGTTCAGGCATATATGTTTTTAAAGAGGTGGTTATAAAAACCATGACCCGTGTCTTAGCACATGTCCACATGATGATACATAATATGAGGGGAATACAACATATGAGATAACTAATAAAACTATTAGTAAATACAGTTGAGGGGAATCCACTAATCTTTCCAAAAAAAATGATAAATGAAGCATTTGACATAGACACGTGTATGTTTGTCCCTTCCTTGATTCTAAATCCTAATTTTTCATAAATTTAGTGTATCTATACATGGATCTTGGTAATGTAGGATCAAATCCACTATTCCTTTTTTATCACCATATAAAAAAAATTGGACACAAAATACATTTCTACCTATCAACTAAACTTCTTGAATGCATTGACAAGACCCATACTATATTGCTTACCTACACTGTAAAATTCTATAGTTTTAATATATATTATATTAAAAAGATTATAAGACAACTAAATGAAGCCTTTAACCTTGAAAAATCATGGTTTCACACATTCATTGATTTTGTGACTAAAAACAACTCTCTTCAACTTTCCTAGAAAGGAAATCTACATATTTATTGTGGTTGCCATGACAATATTCACAAGTAATTCCATTTCCTTGTCTACAAATAAAAAAGTGCTACATGGAAGCGTAGTCCCTGCCGGACAAGTTTTAAAATGGAGAATGTTTGAAATGCAAGTTTGAAAATGGAGAATGTTTGAAATGCTTCCTAGTGCAATGTCTCTACTCCAATGCTTCCTTCTAAAATTTTCCATTGCTGATAGTAACATGGCACAATGAAGATAGATAGGTTAAGGGTTGATTAATCACACCAAATTTCAAACTGTTTTCTTTTCTTAAACCATGAAGAATGATTTCCTGATGAAGCAGTTGATTGAGTGACCATGGTACTATCTCAAGTACGACCACTTCAATGGAAACGTTTATAGAGAAGAATATAATGTTTCACTTGGGTGTGTTCTACTAAGTGGTTTCAAAATCATGGTTTCTCACACCTTGATTTACAGTAATCCAACTTGAGATTTCGTGGGTAGCCAATGGAAATTTTGTATAGAGGAGCACCATTCACCTTTGGGTTTAAATTTTGTTCTCAACACTTTGCTACACGAGAATCCCATTATAGAAAGGATAAAAAACCTCAGCCAATGAAGAATGAAACAACAAGAATACAATAATTAAAAATATGGCTCCAACCTTCTATAAGCATGATTTTTATCTATAGTGGCATTCCCATCTAATGCAAGATTGATGTTTTCTGTCAACCCACATGCAGGGCAGTTCTACCCATACTAAATTACACCCCAATTCAAGATCTAGGGCTCGTTAAGCTTCAAAGTAAGAAATGTTGATACTAATATGAACTTCACAACTAAACCAGTTAAGCAATTTTCCAATACAAAACTTATGGACAAAGTCCTCTTTGAGAGCTCTTTCTAGATACATCCCAATTTTGATGAAATCAATGTTTCTTCTTATCCTTGCGAATGTTTTGTTTAAGCTTGCACTAGAAAGCATTTCAAACATTCTCCATTTTCAAACTTTCTGTTTTGTCTAATCTTGCACTAGAAAGCATTTCAAACATTCTCCATTTTAAAACTTGCTCAACGGGGACTACGTTGCCATGCAACAATTGTTTGATGATGGGATTGATGTAATCTAATTTCTTAACAATAATCAAAATCCCTATAGCTCTTTTGATAGTTCAAAATTTATTGGCACCATTGGGTCCCATAGTGTCTTAAGATTGAATTCTATTGACAAATTTGGCAATGAATTTAATATTAGAGAAAAATACCCATCTGAATTCGAAGTCATTTTAGGCTTGCTGGTGCCCCAATTAGGTCAATGAGACTTCTTTCAAATCCTTGTAAATGTTTAGAGGTCTTATTTGAGGGACATTGTGGTTTGATAGAGTCATTGGTTGCAAAGATCCGAGGGGTCTCATATCCATATTTTATGTTGGGTATAATGGATATGGCAGGTGAGGCTGTGAATGACGCAAATTTTTGACATCCCATTTTGAGTTTCAAGGTAGCCTATTTGTTTCCAAATGAATGGTGGGTTCTGAACACAATTGGGCTTATTTGTTTCCCAATGAATGGTGGGTGCTTAACACAATTGGCCATCAACTGATCTTTGTTGTTGGATAATTGTCAACTTTATATCTATGTATGATGGATCTTGTTATGTTACCCTAGAATAGTTTATATAAAAACTTGGCACCAAAGTTAAAATATTCACTTGGATGAAATAAACGAGCAAGGAAAGTATTAGTTGTTGGATGCTGGAGTCTAGAAATAAAATTTCATGGTTGATAATTTGGCTGAAAAATCTATAATTCAAGAATATGAGAGTGGTAAGTTGGTGAGTTATGCATTGTTTATATGTACTATCTTAATACGAAGAGTATCAATATTGGGATTTATCATCTTTTCTTGAATTTTGCAGACCTTAGGTTGCTTAAAGTCATGAGTACTTTTTGTTGAATATAATTTTTAGAATAACTCAAATATGTCGTGCTTCTTAAAAGGACTGTATTTGTTTTCTTCTTCTCACATTAATTGTCACCAATACAATAATGATGAATTGTTTTCCTCTTCATTAGTTGTTGAAATTCTTTCTCAAAGAAAGATGCTAGATATATCTCTTCATTTCAAAAGAGAAACACATGCCTGATGAAGTTGTCTATAGTCTAAACCATAGTTATCAGGGTTCATTAGTATGGATTTGCATGAAACATAGTGGTTTCCTCATCTAGAAATCGAGAAGGAATACCAAATGTAACTTTAGATTTGAAAGACAATTCTTATACTCATTCCATGTGGGACTTCATTTTCTTGGACACATAAAAGGTCATATTGGATACTGAAAGGATTTCAATTGAATGGGTCATAAAATAAATACCAACAATATGGCATTTACATTTAATGATGAACTACATACATGCTTCCATGGCTATGAATCCACAAGGATAGTTCCAAAGTGTTACTTGGCTTCCCGAACCAACCAACACTCAAGCTCTCACAGAATTTCCCAGCACTCATAGGAATCCAAGTACCTAGTTCTCTTCTACGCAGCCTACACCACCTAAGAGAATGGACCTCCACCCTTCTCTTCCACGTAGTCCCTCAAAAAATCCTTCTCCTTCCAGGGCTCCAGTGCAACTGGTCCAAAATCTCAATGTTGGAACTCTCTAGACTCACATCTATGAGAAAATCTAGACATAGGCTTGTGGATCTCAGACATGTAGGCCTCGAGTCATGGTTGGATTACACCAGCGACCACTACTTCCAACAATACCATGGCTACTCTTCGGCAGTTCGTTTTCCTTTCCCAAGCCAAGATAGAGATGAGGAGGATGAACGGGTGATAGAAATGAATGGAGTGAGATATCTACCCAAGGTAAAAAAATAATGAACAATAAATGAATAAATGCATAAGGGAAAGAATGGAAAGAAAGGACAAGTGAAGGAGCGAACAAGTGAACAACCAAACCCCCTAATAGACTAGGGGGAGGTTTAAGTATTTCATGGGGAATCAAGAGGTCCCCAAAGAAGCTCACGTATCTCACCCACTCTGTTAGACAAAAGGGTAATTAAAATAGGAAATAAACATTTATCCCCTCAAGTCCCCTCTCTTGTGGAATCATAGCCCCCTATAACTCCAGTCCTTTTCCATCTAGTAGCCAAAGATGTATTTATTATTAATAATTATCAAAACATTACATTTCTTAGGCACACCAGCCTCTTTTAATTATTTGTTCCCTCTAGCCTCTCATCACTATAACAATACATTATTTAAAATGAGGATTCAAAACTCAAGGAGTTACATCCCCTCCCCCTTATTTTGGCACTGTCCTCAGTGCATATACAAAATAGAGATCAAATCTCAAAATGTATTAAAATATATGCCGGTACTCTTCTTGCATGGCATATTCATGCTCCCGTGTAGCATCTTCTGGACCGTAGAAAGTCCATTGAACTTTTTCCTTCTCTATAACTCAATTCTGAAGAATTTTGACCTTTCTTTCCAATCCCAACACTAGTTGAACCTGAAAATCTCCATATGTCTCTACCTGAATCAAATTCCAATCAATAACATGGTTAGGATCATGTACATATTTCTTTATTAAAGATACATGAAATACATTATGCACATTCATGGAAGCAGTAAATGAAATCATGTATGCAATTGGCCCTATTTTGTCTAATATTTCAAATGGACCACAAAATATGGCTACCAGCGTTGCACAACTACCCAATTTCAATAAAATTTTCTTGGGATTCACTTTCAAAAGTACATGCTCCCCTAGTTTAAATTCTCTAGTTGTTTGGTTCTTATCTGCAAAAAAATTCTCTCTATCCTGAGTTGTCTTCAAATTTTTCTTGATCTTAACCATCTGGTCTTCCATATCCTTGAGAAACTCTGGCCCAAGTACCATGCTATCTGTTGGGTTGTCCCAAATCACGGGAGTATTTCATTTCCTACCATACAAGGCTTCAAATGGGCTCATTCTCAATGAATCTTGATACCCATTATTATATGCAAACTCAACCAAGTGTAAGTAATCTTCCCACTTATATGGTTTATCCATCAGATACATTCTCAGCATATCTTCAATTACTCGGTTGACCCTCTCTGTTTGTCCATCTAATTGGGGATGGTATGTTGTGCTAAAGTTTGTATTTGTACACCATCCTTTAAACAATCCCCTCCAGAAATTGGAGGTAAAATTTGTATCTCTATCCAAGACAATTGTCCTGGGTATCCCATGCAACCTAGCAATCTCTCTCATGTAAATTTCTGCAATATTATCCATTGTATGGGTTGTTTTTGTAGGAACAAAATGAGCATCTTTTGTTAATTTGTCAATGACTACCATGATTGAATCATGTTGTCTTGTTGTCCTATGTAATTTAGTTATGAAATCAATGGTTATCACTTCTCATTTATTCTCTAAGATTGGTAATGGCTGCAGTAAACACATTGGGTGGATATGTCCAGCCTTCACCTTCTGACATTCCATACATCAAGCGATGTAATCAGCCACATCCTTTTTCATTATGGGCCAGAAGAATTTCCTTGTTATTGTTGTAATCGTTTTCTGGTAACCAAGATGTCCATCATAAGGAACACCATGCATTTCCTTCAATACCAAATTCCTCTGTTCTCTAGAACTAGGAACATAGATTCTATTCTTATGCATGAGTAATCCATCTTCCTTTATCTCATACTCCTTTATTTTCTCTTGTAAATCTCCTTGCTGTAATATTTCCTTTACCTGTAGGTAATGTTGAACTATAACAAGATCATATAAAATTCTTCTCTTCAGTTCTGACTGATGCATACTGACAACAGTAGCATGCATGAGATGCACTCTTCTACTAAATGCATTGAAAAATTTATTCTCTTTTCCTTTGATAATCGAGGTCATATTCACTTAAAAATTCCATCCATCTTGTTTTCCTCACATTCAAGGTTGGTTGTTCAAAAATATACTTCAGGCCAATGTGGTCTTTCCTTAATTCAAATATCTTCCCCATGAGATAATTCCTCCACATCCTCAAGGCGTGGACATTGGCAGCAAGCTCCAAGTCATGTGTGGAATAGTTCCTCTCATGCTCCTTAAGCTTTGTGGACTCATAACCAATGAAATGTCCATTTTGAATCAGGACTCCCCCAAGTCCTTCCTTACATGAATCTATAAATACCAAAAAACTTTCATTTGGGTCAACGATATTTAACACAGGCGCACTAGTAAGTAATTCCTTCAATAGATTAAAATTTTCTGCACACATAGGTGCCCATTCAAATTTAGTTCCCTTCTATTGCAAAGAAGTGATGGGATGAGAAATCTTAGAGAACCCTACTATGAACCTTCTGTAGTAACCAACTAATCCCATAAAATATCTGACTTTGGACACATTTTTGGGTGTTGTCCATCCTCTAATGGCTTCAATCTTATCTGGATCTACTACTATGCCCCACTCTGAAATAATGTGTCCCAAGTAATGGATATTCTTTTGCTAAAAATAACACTTACTCATCTTGGCATAAAACTGACGTTTTCTCAGCACTTGCAATACCAGTCTTAAGTGATGTTCATGATCCTCCTTAGACTTAGAATAAACAAGTATTTCATATAAGAATACTATGACAAACTTATCCAAATAACTTTTGAATATGCCATTCATTAAGAACATAAAGACAGTTGGTGCATTGGTTAGTCAAAATGGAATCACTACAAATTCATAATTCCCATACCTGGTCCTTGAGGTTGTATTATGAATGCCTTCTTCCTTGATCATTACCTGATGGTATTCTGACCTTGGGTCAATCTTAGATAATATATTTTCTCCTCTTAGTTGATCAAAGAGGTCATCATTTATGGGTAAAGAATACTTGTTCTTTATATTATACTTATTCAGTTTTCGAAAGTTAATACACAGCCTCAAGGTTCCATCCTTCTTTTTGAAAAAGAGTATTGGTACTCCCCAAGGTGAAACACTTAGACGTATGTAACCTTTCTTCAAAAATTCCTCCAACTGCATTTGTAATTCTTTTAACTCTGGTGTGCTCATTCTATAAGGTGTTTCTGACACAACATCAGCTCCAGGAACTAGATCAATAGAGAAATCTATCTCCCTTTTTGGTGGAAACCCTATTATTTTTTTGAATACATTGTCGAATTCTTGTAGTATCGATAAATATTCAAGGCTTGGCCCCTTCGTATTTTCTATATCTTCCACATGAGATGCATACAATTGACATCATTTTCTAAAACATCTCTTCAACTGTAAGGCTAAAATATCCCTTATAGATATGGGTCTTGAAACTCCTTTCACAGTGTTTTGTTTTCCATCTCCATCAAGTGAGCCAGGTGGATATCGGTGGCCACCCACCTTCTCCAACTGGCCCAAAACATGTTTCTGGCAATTTTGGTAATTTACTATTTTTAGCAGTTTTTAACTTCCGAGGCCATTTTGAGGCCCTAAACGATGTTTTTTGAGAAAACGGGGAGCAACATGGATTGTAGATCAATGTTGCTCCATCCAAAAGTTGTATTTATTGGATAGATATTTCCAACGAGCTATCATACGCCTAAAACGGAGATCGTATGCAAAAGTTATGACCCCGGGAAGTTGATGCACCAACTTACCCAAACGGGGCCCACATGACTTTTGGTGCTTCATCTCCCAGGGTTAGGTTTTTGGATGTCTAGGGTTTTTGGCATTCCTTCTTATTGTAAAAAGGCCTTCATAGCCTCATTGTAATCATCTTCTTGTGAATGCGAGTAGCCGTCACATCTCTTCTCAGAGATAAGCTGCCACCATTCTAGCGAGTCTTTCACTCTGTATTTTTACAGTCTCTGTACATTTCTTTCATTAATAGAAAT
>ML784282.1:153134-166253 GCA_009831015.1 Picea engelmannii | reverse complement strand
TAACTCTCTAGCTTTTCTGTGCTTCAGAGAAATGCTTTATCACTATTTGACCCCATTCCCAAAATTGAAGATTATGCATCTGAAAATTACTAAATTAGGGATTGTACATGGGGTAAAGGCACTATCTGTGGTTTGATTGTACATGTAAAATTAGATAAAAACAAAAGGAAATCGGATAGGAAAATCAGTGGAAACCTCTCCTAAAAATAAAGACATTAATAGAGAATAGGCATTCAGCAACGTGTAACAGGCACATACCAGGTTCATTGCGATTTACAATTTTGGCCATGCGACGACATCCTTCTTGTATAGTGTTGTAGAAGGAATTTCTGGTAGGAATAAACATGAACCGTACCAAGCAGCGAATCAGTGGATGGTGCTTGTTTGAAAACCCAGCTAACCCATATCTATATTCTTTGGCAGCAGTAACCCATTAGTAATGTTGGGCATCCACGCTTTGAATCCTCGTTATCTCTCCTGCAATGCCAGCATAAGAGATGCATGTCTTTATTGGGTGTCAATACGCTATGGTACATGAGATTGCATGATGAACAAGCTGGTCCGTTCACATATAACAAAATAAAATAAACCTAAATTACTGCCTGGATGGATTGGCCTTTCACAAATGCAATATCCCAACAATAAGAAATAAAATAGTGTCAGGGATGCTATAGACGATGTTGATATAAACAAATGAAACAAAATTTGGTAAGGCGACGATTTGAACAACTTGTACTTCAACAACATGCCAGAGTCCAGATTGATAAGGTGATTTTTTATTTGCATTTTCTTAATAAATCTAACATGTAGCCAATGCTAGTAGGACCAAGCAACGGTTGCAAAAAGGTCGGAGGATCATAACCTGTGACAATCACTCTGAAAGTTATAGGCTTCGTGGCACGATGCTTCTAAGGTCTCTGACTATTTATTATTGACCTAGTGCAGTAACAGGGTAAATTATAGATAATTGGAATAGTTACCATAGCTAAAATCTCATGTTTAGCATTTGGTGTCTGTGAAATTTTGTATATAAATGCCACCGCCGCCGCACATCAGACGAAGACTGGAAGGGAAGAAATAAATACGCAGTAAAAAAGACACTTACCCTAGTTGTCCTCCATCGTTGAATTTAAGAAAGATCTGCAAGCTGATGATTTCCACAAATTCCAAAGTTGCATGTGGCTTCTGGTTCTGGTAATGCCCGAGATTCACAAACCCTAACGAAAAACAGGGAGGTTCTGGTGGAATCCCTTGGTCTCTATTTCTGGGAGTATCTTCACATTTATTTGATTTAACCTTGGTTTCACCTAGAACGATTGGCAAGGTAGTACAAGAGGCCAATAATGCCCCAGATTTTCCTTCATGTGACAATAAAGCACGAGGAGGAGCCTCATAATCACTGACCCATCCTGGGTGACGCAACGCCACTCTCGCAGCAACCAGTCGCCCTCTCCAGGACCTTCACTAGCGTCGGCTCGAAGAGCTTTTATGCTCCTCCAATCCTGTATCGGGGTCTTCCGTTACCCACAGGACACTCTGTTGATCTCCCGATAACTATCTCGGGAAATTGGGTCTCGCGATATCGCGAACCCTGGGTGCACTCCTCGTGCAACTTCAAGCTCCGAACCCCGATCCCCGATGGTCAATGGTCCACCTCGGGATGTCGCCACTCGATATGTCGAAGACTTTCCCTTCCAAAGTCCGAGTGTCGAGGCGCGATTCCACGTGTGGTACTCCAGAAAATCTCCGTGGGACCCGTCGCAACTCGCGACCTCGCGATTTCTCCGTGCTCTTCCCGACTTTGCAAACACCGAAGTGCCGAATCCCGAGTCCTCGGATCTCGTGCCACCTGTCCCTCCAACGATTGACGGCTCCGATTAAATCGGGTGATCGCGACTCGCGATTCCGACGTGCATGTATTTCTTTCACTCACCAACCCCGATATGCCGAAATGCAATGGAAAATGGGTTCCACTGCACTTGGAGAATAACTCACCCTCAAGAGTTCAAGTCGTCGATTCTCTTCCTCTTGACGAGTTCTCTGCTTTACCACCTTCGCTCTGTATGAACTTCACTGGGTTCTGCTCCCACCGAGAAGCAAAGGTGTTATTCCTCTTGAGCTTCTGCAACTCTGACTCCTTCAGAGTTCCCTCGAACACGTTCCCTGTGCTCGACCTTGACCTTCGCCAACCCTCAATGCTGCTGAAGATTTCTAGGTTCTATGCACGCGTAGTCACAGCAACCCGACCTTTCCCTTCTCAGACTTGCTACTAGAAGTTCAGTTCGACCTGCACTCACCTGCATGGCTCGAATAATCCAAATCAACTCCGGGTTGAACAGGAATGAGAGTTTAACTGTAGAGCCTCCTCAACGCACTCTATGCGGAGGAATTCGACCACACTCTATGAAGGAATCTTCTGGCTCAAACAGAGAAACAATTGAAACTCATTCACTCATTCTCTCAGGTTTCGAACCTGATATGCAATCACATAAGCAACATATAGAAGATAAGCATATAAAGAAGCAAGTATGCAACAAAATAATATCAACAACACACAGAACTCAAACACAACCATGGAATTGAATCAAGAGCTTTCTTCTATTAATTCAATCTGTACATGGGGTTTCTTCACGAACTCTCTGCTCTGTTCTCTATTTCTCTCTATGCTAATGCTGCATAATCCTGAATAATAATCTCTTTTTAGTTACACAAGGAGGGTGCCTATATTCGTTTTCCCTCCTGGAAAATGAAACTGTCTAATCTACAGCTAACCCTATCTACCAACATTTAAAACTGTTAAATGCCTTCTTATCTATATTACATTACAAGTGCGCTTCGTATAAATGCATTCGTTCAAACGACGGCGCAACAATCTTTTCAAAGAAATTCAAAAAAGGTATGTGCTGGTGTTGTCCAACTATTCTTCTCTTTCCTCCACGCTGGCTCGCGTCATGACATCGTAGATGCTCCTGCATCATACTCCTCAGCTCGAAAGATTTCATGGGCTCCTGTCCATGAGCTCCTGCACAGTCTAACCATGCCTCTGAATCACTATTTTTTTTTCCCAGCTGGCATCCTCCACTGGGTGACTTTTCCACTCCACCAGGTACTCAAAATATTTCTTTCTCCTGGTCTTCCTTCCAATTCTTTTATCCAGTATGCACTCCATCTTAGGCTTCTGTGCAACTGGCAATTGCCTCTACCATTGGACCACTAGTTCCTTGGTTCCAGTGTTTGCTTCATCCATCCTGTAGGGGTATAAATCTGAAACATTGAAAATCGGAGATATCCCAATGCCCTCTAGCAACTCAAGCTCATATGCATTTTCCCCGAATTTCTTCAGGATTTGGCACGGCCCAATTTTCTTCATCTTGAGCTTGTTATATATTCCCCTAGGGAACCTTTCTTTCCTCAGGTGTGCCAGAATCATGTCCCCAACTTCAAATTGGAGTTGTCTTTTTCTCTGATCGGCTCTGCGCTTATACTCTTGATTGGCCTTTTGCAGACGCTGCTTCACCTCTGCGTGAAGTTCTTGCATCGCCTCAACGAACTCTTCAGCTCTCGCGCTGCTCGTTTCAGCCTGCTCTGACTCCCTGAGTTCAGATACTCCTCGTGGGCTGTGTCCCATACAAAATCTGAAATGGGCTTTTACCTGTACTCTGATTCACCGAATCGTTGTACGCGAACTCTGCCTGTGGTAGGATCTGATCCCAACTGGTGTGATGCTCCGTCACCAGACTTCTTAACAGATCCCCTAAGATCCTGTTGACCACTTCAGTCTGCCCATCTGTCTGTGGATGGTAAGCAGAACTGAATGCCAAGTCAATCCCCAGCTTCTTCCATAGCGTCCTCCAAAAATGACCTATGAATTTGGTATCCCGATCTGAGACTATACTTCTCGGCAATCCATGCAATCGGACAATCTCCTTGAAAAATAGATTGGTGATGTGGGTTGCATCGCTAGTCTTATGACACGGAATGAAATGTGCCATCTTCGAGAATCTGTCCACCACAACAAAGATGGAATCAACTCCTCGTTGTGTTCTCAGTAAACCCAACACAAAGTCCATACTAATTGCCTCCCATGGTCTCTCTGGTATAGGCAACGGCTGATAGAATCCTGTGTTCTGCTTTCGGCCCTTCGCGTGTTGACATATCCTGCATTGGTCAACAAATCTCTTCACATCTGCATGCATGCCAGGCCAATAATATGATTCACTCAGCTTGGCGAATGTTTTGTCATGTCCGAAATGACCTGCTAAGCCCCCGCTGTGCTTCTCCTTTACCAAATTCTCTCTCATAGAGCAATCTGGAATGCACAATTGATTTCCTTTGAATAACAATCCATCCTGGATCAGGTAGTCAATCCACGGACTCCTATCCCTAAGAACTGGGTTCTCGGCTTCCTCGTATGCTTCACCAAAATTAACATCACCTGTATACATATCCTTCAGGTTTTCAAACCCCAAAGTCTTGACCCTGAATTCCTGCAGCAATAAACATTTTTGGCTCAAGGCGTCAGCTACCTTGTTAGCAGCTCCCGAAATGTGCTTGATCACGAAGGTGAAATTTTGCATGTACTCTACCCACTTCGCATGCTTCTGATTCAGCTTCTCTTGCTGACTCACGAACTGTAACTCATGGTTGTCACTGTACAGAACAAATTCTTTGGGTATGAGATAGTGCTTCCACTTTTTCAATGCCTGGATAATGGCATAGAACTCTTTATCATATGTGGAGTAATTCAGTTTTGCATCATCCAGCTTCTCACTGTAATATGCAACAGGTCTGTCATCTTGACTTAAAACCCTTCCAACAGCATACCCCCTGGCGTCACACTTCACTTGGAAAGTCTTCTGAAAATCAAGCAGCACTAACACTGGCTGCTCTGTTATCTTTCACTTCAACAGATTGAAGCTCCCTTCAACCTCGGTTGTCTAATGGAAAACCTTATGCCGCTTTTTCACCGTATCCATCATCGCGGCGCTAATTCCACTAAAATTCCGAATGAATTTTCTGTAGAAGCTTGCCAAACCGTGAAATCTCCTTACCTCAAAAACATTTCTTGGCGATGGCCAATTCCAGATTACTTCAACCTTCTCAGGATCCATCTTTAATTCATTCGTCAATATTACAAAACCCAAATAAATGAGTTATGTCTGCATGAAGGAACACTTCTTCAAATTTATCAGCAACTTCTCATGCTGTAGCCTTCTCATCACAATGGCCAAATGCCTCAAATGCTCAGCCCTGGTCTTGTTGAATATTAGTATGTCGTCCAAATAAACGACCACAAATTTGCCAATGAATTCCCGCAGGACTTCATTCATCAGCCTCATAAATGTGCTTGGCGCATTTGTCAAACCAAACGGCATGACCAACCATTCATACAAACCCTCGTTTGTTTTGAATGATGTTTTCCACTCATCTCCCTCTCTCATCCGGATCTGATGATATCCATTCTTGAGATCAATATTTGAGAAGTAATTTGCCCCACTCAGGAAATCCATCAAGTTGTCCATTCTCGACAGTGGAAGCCTGTACCTGATGGTGATCTTATTAATCGCCTTGGAGTCTGTACACATTCTCCATCCTCCATCCTTCTTCGGACTTAGTACCGTTGGAACGACACATGGATTGAGACTCTCTCTAACCAGTCCTTTATCCTGCAGATCCTGTACCTGCCTCTTGACCTCCTCATTCTCCTGAGGTGTCAACCTGTATGCTACCTTATTTGGTAGACTTGCTCCGGGTATGAGGTCAATGTGGTGACTCACACTCCTCATCATTGGAAACGAACGAGGTAGTTCGTCCACGATGATATCAGCGAACTCTCCAAGCAGTTCCTGAATCTCTTCCGGCAAGTCGTCCACTCTTGTGCTTGTCAGGACAATTCTCGGCTTCCTGACAACAAAGAACTGTGGATCTTCATCCTTCTCCAGCTCTGTGAGAATTTCCTTCCCACTCATAAGAAGTATCGGGCTGCTAGCTTCTGGATTTACTTCCTTATCTTTTATTGGCAGCAGTTTATGGGTTTTCCCATCCTTCTCCAAAGTGTATGTGTTCATCCTTCCGTCATGAACAACGTTCCGGTCAAACTGCCATGGTCTACCCAGCAGTATGTGACATACGTCCATGGGAATGACATCACACAGAATCTCATCGTGATAGTTCCCAATTTTAAACTTAACTAAGAATTGTTTAGTGACACTTACCCGGTGTCCTTTCTGTAACCACGAGACTTTATATGGACTCGGGTGCTTAGTTGTTGTCAGCTCCAATTTCTCCACCATCTCGGTTGAAATGAGATTGTCAGTGCTCCCGCTGTCAACTATGACTTTGCACTTTTTGTCCTTGGCTGTGCAAGCCATTCTAAACAATCTGCTCCTTTGCACTGAGCTGTCCACCTCTTTCTCAGGTGCCAAAAGAATTTTGTGCGTCCCAAGCGATCTACCGCTGTCCGCATCTTCGCTCTCAGCATCACGCCTCTGCGCCTCAGTGATGTGAGCTTTTCCTCTATCCATCTTCCTCTCTGGACAGTCAACTTCTTTGTGTCCGTCTTTACCACATGTAAAACACGTGACAATTCCTCCTCGACCTCTGCCTCGACCTCAAGTATGAGGAAATGTGTTCACGTCAGCATATCCTCCTTGCTGACCATCTTGCTGCCTCCTCAGCTCATCATTTTGCCTCTGCTGTGAGGTTCCACCTCTCTCAGTTTTCCCCTGAGGCCTCTTCCAATCCTCCTTGGGTTTCTGAGTTTTCTCCTGGGCAACTGCCTTGCCTCTAGGTTGGCTTCTTCCCTGCCCTCACTGTCCCTGCTTGCGGCTCAACTTCTCTTCAGCTTTCAAAGCCATCTGGTACGCATCCTCCACCGTTCGGATGGTGACCATGCTAAATTCATCCTGAATGTCATACCTCATTCCATTCAGGTATCTTTCCACCTTTTCTTCATCACTCTCCCGATGACTAGCTCTGATGTTGAGCCTGTAGAATTCTTCGGTGTATTCTCTCACCGTCATCAACTTCTGTCTCAGGTTCTGCATGCGCCTGAACAGAGTGATCTGGTAGTCTCTCGGGATGAATTTCTCCTTCATCTTAGCGATCATCCTATCCCAGCTTTTGATCTTTTGCTTGCCTTTGGAACGCCTGTCTGCCTGCAGCTCGTCCCACCATAAGGCTGCATGTCCCTTTAGCTTGGTGAAAGCATGCCTCACCTTCTTGTCCTCCTCGATATCTTCGTAATCGAAGTAGGTGTCGAGTGCTCCGATCCAATCCAGCAATTCCTCTGCATTTAGACTTCCCTCATAGACGGGAATGTCCATCTTCGTCTTCGAGCTCATCTTCGAAATGGCTCTAATCAACCTTTTGGTTGATGCATCCTCTGCCGTGACTTCTTCTTCAGCATGTCCAGCTTCCTCTTCAATCTCGGGATCACTGAACTCTACTTCACCCACACCACGTCTCTGGGTGGTCTCCATTTCTTTGAGTCTAGCTCGGAGATCTCTCATCTCTCGCTCTATCTCAGAATTACCTGCTGGCCTACCCCTTCTTCGGGCATCCCTGTCCTCACGATCAGGTGACTTCCTCTCCCTCCTGGGCGGCATTATGTTTCTTCTGTCTCTACTTTAGAAAACAAAGACACTCCCACTCTGATACCACTCTGACGCAAGTCGTGAGTATCAGAGTGCTTTCCTTTCCTCTTTCTCTCCTCCTGCCTGAAATATACAGACAAGACTTTCAGCTCTGATACCACTCTTGCGCAACGCCGCTCTCGCAGCAGCCAGTCGCCCTCTCCAAGACCTTCACTAGCATCGGCCCGAAGAGCTTTTATGCTCCTCCAATCCCGTATCAGGGTCATTCGTTACCCACAGGACACTCTATTGATCTCTCGGTAACTATCTCAGGAAATCAGGTCTCGCGATATCGCAAACCCTGGGTGCACTCCTCATGCAACTTCAAGCTCCGAACCCTGATCCCCGATGGTCAATGGTCCACCTCGGGATGTCGCCACTCGAGATGTCGAAGACTTTCCCTTCCAAAGTCTGAGTGCTGAGGCGCGATTCCACGTGTGGTACTCCACAAAACCTCCGTGGGACCCGTCGCAACTCACCACCTCGCGATTTCTCCGTGCTCTTCTCGACTTTGCAAATGTCGAAGTGTCAAATCCCGAGTCCTCAGGATCTCATGCCACTTGTCCCTCCAATGATTGACGACTCCGATTAAATCGGGTGATCGGGACTCGCGATTCCGACGTGCATGTATTTCTTGCACTCTCCAACCCTGATATGATGAAATGCGATGGCAAATGGGTTCCACTGCGCTTGGAGGATAACTCACCCTCAAGAGTTCAAGTCATCGATTCTCTTCCTCTTGATGAGTTCTCCGCTTTACCAACTTCGCTCTGTATGAAATTCACTGGGGTCTGCTCCCACCAAGAAGCAAAGGTGATATTCCTCTTGAGCTTCTGCAACTCTAACTCCTTCAGAGTTCCCTTGAACACGTTCCCTGTGCTCGACCTCAACCTTCGCCAACCCTCAATGCTGCTGAAGATTTCCAGGTTCTATGCACTCGTAGTCACAACAACCCAACCTTTCCCTTCTCAGACTTGCTACTGGAAGTTCAGTTCGACCTGCACTCACCTGCATGGCTCGAATAATCCAAATCAACTCTGGGTTGAACGAGAATGAGAGTTTAACTGTAGAGCCTCCTCAATGCACTCTATGCGGAGGAATTCGACCGCACTCTATGCAGGAATCTTCTGGCTCAAACAGAGAAACAATTGAAACTCATTCACTCATTCTCTCAGGTTTCGAACCTGATATGCAATCACATAAGCAGCATATAGAAGATAAGCATATAAAGAAGCAAGTATGCAACAAAATAATATCAACAACACACAGAACTCAAACACAGCCATGGAATTGAATCAAGAGCTTTCTTCTATTAATTCAATCTGTACATGGGGTTTCTTCACGAACTCTCTTCTCTGTTCTCTATTGCTCTCTATGCTAATGCTGCATAATCCTGAATAATAATCTCTTTTTAATTACACAAGGAGGGTGCCTATATTCGTTTTCCCTCCTGGAAAATGAAACTGTCTAATCTACAGCTAACCCTATCTACCAACATTTTAAACTGTTAAATGCCTTCTTATATATATTACATTACAAGTGCGCTTCATATAAATGCATTCGTTCAAACGACGGTGCAACAACCTTTTCAAAGAAATTCAAAAAAGGTATGCACTGGTGTTGTCCAACTATTCTTCTCTTTCCTCCACGCTGGCTCGCGTCATGACGTCGTAGATGCTCCTGCATCACTGGGCCAAATGAGACACCTGGAGGCAGAGCTCTCCTTATCATCTGAGATGCTATCTTCCAGGCAACTGGTCCAAGGTTTGCAGAAAAACGAGCAAGACTTCTTGCATATGCGTGCTCTGACCGAATTCCAACCTGAGAAAGAAAACAAATATTGTAAGCATAACCATGGCTACCTATACAACTGTGGCTTATCGTGTCCCAAAAAAAAAACATTCGGAATAAAAACAGAACAAAACCTACAGTTATTAGCTGCTTTGACTCCCCGTCTAGAATAGTAAGTATTGAAAATATGACTGTAGTTAACAATAGTTCCTTTTCAATACCATTTGGGCAGACTCGCTTTCAATGCGTTGTCCTGAACATTTTCTTTCTTGCTGACAGAACCTTACCCTGTGGCAGAGAACTGAAGAGCCTCAGTCCAAGCGCTTAGGGAGTTAGTGTGGACGTTGGGGGAGAAACAAAGAAGCCCAAGGGCGTGTCCTTCAGAGAGAACTCGACGTGCGTTGCTTATTCTTTCATCCTTAAGTTGAATATAAGATCATGCAGATGGTCTTCCAATGAACCCAATGGGATTTTAGGTATATTTGAGTTGGGGATTCTTCTGAAAAATGCGTAGAGTAATCGAGGACGGAACAGTACCAAGACATGCAACCTCGAACCAGAGATTGGGCACATTTATTCTCTGAAACCCAAAAACCTGTTACAGTGATTAAAAGATACAACATAACTTATGTATTCAGAAGGGAGATGCATGAAGTTTGGGGCGTGCCGGTTATGGCTGAAATGTTGAAACCCATGTTCTCATCCCCTCCTTTGTCCTGCTGTAATTTTGATCTGATTAAAAGCTGTGAAGATATTGACTGTAATGAAGAGCCTGAGCATGCAGAGGGGTTTGGACTTATCACTGACAGCTACAACCACATGGTATTTTTTTTATTTTCAAAGGAGGGAGCGGGGGGCACGTGGGTCACATGCAAGCCCCACTCGTGAGTCTTCGGGAAAGTGGGTGGCGTTCAATCCCCATGTTGCCAATTCAAGTCTGGGGTTTTAAATTTAAAAAAAAAAAAAAAAAAAGTCTTTTGCTTAATTTTAATTTTTGTTTTATATATATATATATATATATATATATATATATTAAATTTTCCGTTATATTTTCTTTAATTTGTTTCAAATTGAAATAAATGTCCAGTATAATTAAATTAATTAAATTAAGTATATAAATTAAATTAGGTTGAAAAGTATTGTAAGTATTATTAAATATATATATCACTTTAATATATTTTATTAAACTACATTGACTTTACTTAACTTTATTAAAAGCTTAATAAAGTTTAATTTTATTAAAAGTTAATAAAATATTAGTTAAGTTGAGTAATATAGGGTTAGGTATAAAATTTAAATGGAGTCCGTAATATTTGAACCCCGGACCTCCCCACCGGTCGAGTCTTTACAAAATCCGCCCTACCAACACACCATGCGTTGTTTCTTTTACAATAATTTCACAAATAAATACTTTAACTATCATACCCAAGACCACATGCCAAGCTATCAAGCACCTTTTAGAGCCATACAGGTCACATGCCAAGCTATCAAGTGCCAAAGACATAAATGGAGGAGCCCACAAAGGGACGTATGTGCTCAACACGGCGTCTTAAGAAAGAACACTAACGTCGAAAGGTACATAGCGCGGGTGTACGCATATCGGCGTAAATTAATAAACATAAGGTCGAGAGTCATTTTTAATCAAGTTGTAAGCGTAAATTAAAAGGGCTCAGACTAGGACAAGCGGGAAGGAGGCGGCATATGCACTAGGAGAGTAAGCCTAGGAAGTGGCGATTAAGGCGCAAAGCTAGCGTAGCTACATGGAAAAGGAACCAATAGTTATTTTCGTAGGGGTGAAGAAACTAAGCTTAGATGCTTAAACCTAACCCTAACCTAGCCAATCCCCTAATGGAGTAATGTATGTTTACAGACAAGTAAAGAAAACTTACGCCTAACCCCATTTCTAAAGTTTAGTAGCACCAATTTAAAACATCCTGGAACTCACCCTGACAACTTCGATCGATACAGGTCAAAGTACACAGAATGGTCAAGACTCGAGGGAGTCGAGGTAGGGGAGCATTGTCGCAAGCACCGCCAGCGCCACCACCACCATCGCCCGAGCTAGCCCTCATACTGCGCTCGTTGGAAGCCATCAACGAGACTTTAAAGGGGCGACAACTGGCAGGGACTGAAGTGGAACCTCCACTGCCTGGAACGGGTAATCCAGAAGCGTCAAGGGATTCAAGCGGAGGACCTCCACCTGAAGACATCACGCGAGAGTTGCAAAAGATCAAACTTCCGGAATTTTCCGGAGGTCGCGCCAGTGAACACGCGGAAGCATGGTTGGAAGGAATGACCAGGTGTTTTGTCCTAAGGGACTATGCGTCCAACTCAAAGGCGAAGATCACCATTTTTTAGTTAAGGGATAGTGCCTTGAACTGGTGGGGCAACATGGAAAGACAACTGCACCTTACCCCAGACAAAGTATCTTGGGAACTTTTCGAGGAAAGGTTCAGGAGGAAATATCTACCGGCGTACTACGAGGAACAACAGGTTGGGGCATTTCATGCCTTAGTACAGGAAAACAAAACGGTAGAAGAATATGAGATCAGGTTTATGGAACTGGTCAAATATGTGTCGTATATGGATAGTGACCAATGATAGGTAGAGCACTTCATCTATGGATTGAACCCTAGGATAAGAGCTATGGTGAGGATGTGGAAGCCATCTTCAGTAGCGGAGGCAGTGGAAAATGCGCGTTACGTGGAAGAGCATATGAACTTGACTGGGGGTGCAAGATCGACATTTCCGCATCGCCTGGGATTCGTAGGAAAGGCCCCGAGAACATTTCCTAGGGGAGAGGGCTCAAGGCCACCACCATATGGTAACAGATTTGTGCCAAGGACAGAAGCTGCATGGATTTCAATGGCAGCGAGCCCAGCACCTCGATCATCACCAGCAACGCAGACAGGTCCAGCGGGACATGTATAGTTTAGGATTTGCTACTTGGGAAGATGCTGAGACACTACGATGAGATTATCCCTCACTATTTTGACCACCTCGAGAACATGTTTATTGAAGGTGGGGTGTATGTAACAACACCTTTTGACTTAGACATCCAGGACTACCTGAGGACTATATACTTCATTTTCTAGTCACAGTGAAACTATTAAGTGATACACCTAAACTTTAAAATTTATGAACTTTTATGAATGTTTAAATGTTATTTGATGATGATATATATGATGTGATCTACTATGTGCATGTGAATTTTATGAACGATTAAATGTTATTGATGATGATGTATATAATGCGATCTATTATGTGAATGTAAACTTTACGAATGTTTAAATGTTACTGATGATGATGTATATGATGCAACACATTGTGAGAATGTGAATTAAATGAATGTTTAAATTCTATTAGGATGATGTTAGATATGATGCATCCTAGTTTGAGTAAATGATAATCTTTTGAATGGGTGTTGAAATTGAATTATGGGATATTATGAGATCTATTTCTAATTGGAGAACATTGATGTTAACATATCAGTACAAGGATACCAAATTGAAATGATGCTAGTATGCAATTACATGATGATAATGCATGGGAATGTATGAGTTTGTGTTACAGACTAATCTGCGGGATATGGGCTATGAAATAGCCAAGGGATATTGATGATGAAAGTGGATATTAGGACCACTAACCGAGAAACATTATGGTATGAATATTGTATATGGAAATTATATTGATT
>ML784282.1:112463-152018 GCA_009831015.1 Picea engelmannii | reverse complement strand
AATGTGTGAACCATGTTCTTGTTCTTTGTACCATAAGATACCTTAACTTCGGGACGAAGTTTCCTGAATGGTGGGTGTATGTAACGACCCTTGATTATAAATTATAATTAATTTAATAATGTAATCCTAAAAGATTAGCTAAATTATAATTATTTATTAAAATAACCTTAACTAATTATTTATTATTAATTAGTTATTCTCGATTATGATTAATTTAAATATAATTAACTCTTTAATCAATATGGTTAATGAATGATTTAATTATTAATTAATTCATTAATTAATAAAGTATTAAATTAAAGGTGGTGAATAAAATATAACATTTAATCAAGTTACGTATACAAGAAGGGATCACATAAGGATCCCGAGAAGATAAGAGAAGTAATAAATGGATAAGGGTAATTAAATGGAGGGATAAGGAATTTAATGCAAGATGGAGTGTCGGTGAAGGGGGGAGGATAAGGAAGGAAGGAAGGGTTGGAAGGGATCATTCTACGGGGGAACTGTTTTCTTGCTATGGAGAGAGAGCCGAGAGGGGCTGTGAGATTGGTGTGCTCAGATTGAGGCACCAGATTTGCTGGTTGTGACATATTGATCAGGCAGGCACTGAGTTGCTAGAAGTTTTGGGCTCGGAGGGCCAGGATATCCGTAGATATCCTGGAGCTAGGTTGTTTTCCTAGTTGGCAGGGTGGACAAGAGGTTTTGGGCAATTATTTTTCTGTGTTTGCAACATGACTGGATTGTGTAGCAGGTAGCAGCAGGAAGGCATCTGACAACGGAAATTAGCATCAGTGTTAAGGTACTCAATTCGAATTTATGCATTACTCATTGATAAATTTTAATTTTACTTGCGTAATTCTTCTTTTATGAATCTGGTAGGAATTGTTGTACATTTGGTAGGATTTGGTAGAATTTTTAGATGTTAATTTACAAACCAGTCATTACATTTAAAGTCAAAGAGCAGTCAGCCAAAGTGTATCTGTTGAATAAATCCATGTATGGCTTAAAGCAAGCTCCAAGAGCTTGGTATAATAGAATTGACACTTACTTGATGAAGAACGGTTTCAGTAGAAGCCAAAATGAGCGAACTCTATACACCAAAACATATAAGCAAGGTAAAATTCTGATTGTATGTTTATATGTTGATGACATGATATATACTTTCAATCTTGAGTTAACCAGTTTTAAACATGCCATGCAATCTGAGTTTGAGATGACAGATCTTGGCATAATGGAATATTTTTTG
Organism: Picea engelmannii; assembly: GCA_009831015.1. Classification (NCBI taxonomy): domain Eukaryota; kingdom Viridiplantae; phylum Streptophyta; class Pinopsida; order Pinales; family Pinaceae; genus Picea; species Picea engelmannii. The sequence continues at coordinate 150,772 of ML784282.1, read as the reverse complement.
GGGATTGAGGTTGAGCAATCAACCAAAGGGATTTTTGTTTGTTAGCAAAAGTATGCAGCATACATCATCAAAATATTCTGCATGGAAGACTCCAATCCAGCAGAAACTCCTATACCCCTAGGCACAAAATTGAGCAAACAATATGAAGTCCCTACAGTGGATTCTACCTTGTACAAAAGTTTAGTAGGCAGTTTATTGTATCTTACAACAACTAGGCCAGATATTATGAATGCAGTCGGATTTGTTTCTAGGTTCATGGAATCTCCCAAAGATTCTCACTAGAAGATGGCGAAAAGGATTTTGAGATATGTTGTAGGCACTCTTAATTTTGGTTTATGGTTCTATCAGTCTGAAGATAATCATCATTCTAGTTACACTGACAGTGATTTTGCAGGTAGCCTAGATGACCAAAAACACATCTTAGGATATGCTTTTCACTTGGGCATGAACCTGATTTCTTGGGCATCAAAGAAGCAACCCATTGTCTAAATATCTTATGTAGAGGTAGAGTATGTCATTGCTACCTCAACTTCCTGTCAAGTTGTGTGGCTGCAAAGACTATTGAATGATATGTCACATACAGAAAATGAGCGAACTCCTATCTTCTGTGACAACACTTCAACAATTGTTTTATTCAAAAACCATGTTTTTCACAAGAAAAGTAAGCACATTGACACTCGCTTTCACTTCATACGCGAGCTAGTCAATAATGGTGAAATCGCCCGTCAATTTTCTGGCTCATGAGATCAACTCATAGAAATTTTTACAAATCCATTACGAAAAAATGCTTTTGATTTTCAGAGACAACACTTGGGCGTTATTAGTGCTTATGTTTGTAACTATTGAATTTAAGAAGGAGTGATAGTTATAACTGTAACCTCAACAGTATGTGACTGTACACTGCCAGTTGTTCTAGCTAGTTGTATCAGTCGTTAGGATTTCTTGTTTTGTTTCTTGATTCAGTTGTAATATTTCTCACCTATAAGGTTCATTCTTTCATCTAATACAAATGCACTCCACACATTCTTGTTCCCAATCTATCTTCTTTGTATTATCTTCTTTACTTGTTATTTTTTCAAGTCCTACGGACTCTCATACTAAACTAAGAACAAGAAAACAACAAACTGAACTTAAACTTCAAACATAAAATACCCAAACGACTGTTTACCGCCAATTTATGTTAGCCATCATTGAATACCCGTTGTCTCAGTGCAGTTCTGTCTGGCGACGTGTGCATTTTCGACGAGTCAGGACGTGTGCATTTCGTTTTTCTCCCTGTCATCTGCAACTTCTGCCTTGTCATCGCTGACTACCCATTAGTTGTAGACCATGTTTTGAAGGGGTTTATCACAGCAAAACAATGTCATTCAATCCCTCGAAGACGGGTTGTTTCGTGGAGTTCCAGAGCTTTGGCTCTTGTTCACTTTCACTATATTATGCATAAATTTTGAATAGAGCATTTTTGAAGACAAAGGTTGGAGGCAAATGGAGTGCAAGTGTATGAGTGTTTTGAATTTGAATGGTGAAAAGAAAGGCATAGTCAGTGGCCTGTCCTCCTCATATTTAATGATGTGATACTGCCTCCCAAATAAAGTTAGAAAACATGCAGACAACCCTTCAGCGAGTTAACAGAAAATGGAGACGGTGTGGATTAACGGTGTCGAGTTGAGAGAGCTGCCGAGAGTGAATTGCTGGAATAAGAGGAGAGAGAACATTAATCGTTTGGCTATAGAGTCTGTTGGGGATTCTTGTTGGATCTGAACTAATGACTTGGTTACAAAGCATTCAATTATTGGGTGTTTAGTGCTCGCTTAAATTATTGGTCTTTCAATGTTATGATGATAATGATTAACGTCATACCAGAGCACCTACTGTTCACTATGCCCGAGAATTGGAACCCGTCCTTGGACTTTGGTCAGGGTAGGAAGCACTCATATGTTGGCGAAATGGCAGCCCCCAAAGACGACTGTACAGAAGCGCCCCACTCCACCTGTTATATCGAAGAAGAGCTACCCTCTGCTGCGTTCAGGGAGGCGACGAGGGACAATCCACCAGGGAACGACAAGGACTCAACTGAAATTTACAACCAAGAGCATCAGCCCTCACCCAATTGGGAATGCCTCAGCCTCATCTTTGAAATCAAAAGTTTCTTGGACGACCAGACCTTCAGGCTAACGAGGATTGAACAGAGACTGGACATGTATTTCGCGGCCCACTCCAGGACGCATCTTAGGCGACAATGCCCAAATTGTGCGCGTCCATATGCATTCCTAGCCAGATGGAAGCAGACCGAGGAACAACATCAATGCGTAGGCTAGCAGGTCAATGGAAGTCTAGAATTGGTTTTTTGTTTTAATATCTTGCTTTCAGTTAGGCCTTGCGCCATCTAGTTTACAGTCTTTCTTAGTAATAACTTATGCTACTCATTTATACATTCCCGACTGCACGTCCTGGTTTCCTTCGGGCAGGACGTTGCATGGTAAACTCAGTCATTTTTGTGACCAGGATGACATCTGGCAGTGGATGTCCAAATGTCCCGGTTTCCTACCCAGGCGGGACATATGGCATCCCAAACAGTTGTTTTGTTTTTTGATTAAAGAAATATAACATGTCCCACCCCTTTTTATTTACAAAAAAAGATAATGATTAACGTCCACTAAAACCTAATTGGTCTATTGGACCTTATGAGGGTAAGTGATTACTTGTGATTTTTTAGAATTTTTTTTCTATGCTCGAAAATTAAAAGAAGCTTTTTAAGATCACCATACTTTTGTTGAAGATCACTTTTGTGATAGAAAAAGTCCATCCATTATGTTATAGAAAAGATACATCAACTAAAAATTGACTTTTTTTTGGTTGGGGGAGTAGAATTAGAGAATAGAATTGAGTGGGGCGGTAAGTTTCACATATTTTTTTTATTTTTTATTAACCTTAAATTTCCATTATGATAAGGTTAAGGTTAAAATGATAGAATTTTTTTTAATAAAAATTTCCATAAATGTACATTAAACATCTTAACTAAATTACAAGTTATTCATATATTTTAATTTCACATTGTTAAATATACTATTTCATAACTCTCTCGATCATGTTAGTTGACTTAATGTTTTGGATTGCATTAAATTGTTGAAATAGTTTATGATGGCATATTTACCCTAGTAGTGGAAGAAAGACGCGTTAAAGTTGTTTGCAAAGTTGTTCAAGACGATGTGGAAGATATTTAAGAATTAAATATGTTTTTATGTAAAATTTTAATGTTTTGTTTTGATTAGATAAAATTTAAATATATATAAAATAATATTATATATTGAATTATTATATATAGAATCTTCTCTCATCATTATAAAATAGTTGAGAATATTGAATTATGGAATTTATTATGATGTTATATATAATTGAGAATGTGGAATATTAATATAATGTATATATGGATAATATATGTATGTAATTAATGTGTAGATTTACTTGAATAATATTAATAATGTAATTGAGATTATACTAGAATAGATCCATATAAACCTCAGATCTATTAAGAAAAAAGAAAAATCCAATTCCTTGAGGTGATAACCTTTTGTAAAGTTTTTCACTCTAAAAAAGTTTAGACCTCAAGGGATTTGATCCCTCTCAACACTTATAGATCCTCGAGGTTTAGATGGATCTATGTTTGAGTGATGAGTTTAACATCAAATCATCTACCAAAGTAAGAAATTAAATGAGTTATTCTTCAACTTCAAAAACTCCAAACTCTAAATAATCCAAACAAAAAGTTGATTGAGATAAGAAATGTGATGGTTCAAATGGTAATTTTAAGGCATAATTAGGGTTGAAGTAGGTTACAATTTCTATTTTTTGTGTTTATATTTATTCTTTAAGTCTTATACCTTATTGGAAATGTAACACATGAAGTGGCGTAGACTTAGTCAATTCAAGATTGACTCTATCAAGTTCAATTTTGAATTAGTTAAGAGAGGAGGAAAATGACTATTATCTCAACCTTTGTTGGAGTTAGGCACTCGCACATACAAGTTTTTGAAAAAAAATGAAATCAATCTATGTTAATTCTAATAACAACACTTAGTAGCATTGTGCTTCAATGATATATTGGTGGGAGATTAATAAAACTAGCCAAGTGTCATTTCTAAATTCATCTTGCATTTACCCCTTTTTTAAGATATACTTGAAGTTAAAGGAAACATTTTAGGTCCTAACCCTATGTAGCATATTATATTTCCAATATGAGACTCCCACTGTAGGGACACAATCTGCATACCCCTTTCACTTTTTCCATGTTGACATGGCTCGAGAGAAAACAACACTTTTCCAATCTACCTACACTATCAAGGGAAAAATGACATGTTCTCAAAATTTAACTTTCTAAACCCACACAAAGAATAAAAGGATTGTAGAACCTTGGAAATGATGAAGGAGAGGACCTCAAATGCATATAGAATGCAGGATGAACCCATGACATGTCCACCTATGCAGTAGTAATAATGTGTAGTAGTTCATAGCGCCACAACAGTATAATAACGTGCAACATTTTGCAGTGCCACTGCAGTATTGTTACAACATATTTTGAAGGAGGCCAAACAACATATTTTGAAGGAAAATATTGCTTCTACATCATGTACAAAGCCAGGAGATGAGGTACTAGTATATGATATGCCTCACTTATTTGATGGTACCAATAGAGATCAATCTCTAGAACAAGTAAGTAATCTAAGACACTTTTCGCGGTCTTGCCTAAAGTTGATAAATTATAAATCATCTATACAAATGTTACAAGGTCTATTAGAAAAATGTGATTCTGAAGAAGAGATACAACTGGAAAAAAAGAAATTAAATCATGTTCGTAGGAAGAAAAGAACAAATAGGGAGTTCATATTGAATGATAATATTGGAGACTTTAACATGGGTGACATCATATTAGATCTTGGGTCTGAAGTAAATGTTTTTCCTAAGAAGACATGGGAAGTCGTGGGGGAATCTACATTGGGATATTCACCTATTCAACTGAAGCTAGAAAATCAACATAGGGTGATACCAATTAGTAGATTGAAGGGAATACCAGTAGATTTAGATGGTGTGTGCACTATCGAAGACTTTGAAGTAATTGATATAGTGGATAATACTACACCTTATCCAACATTATTGGGACTATACTAGGATTTTGACAATCATGATATCATCAACTTGAAGACTAGGAAAAAAAATTGAATTGGGAGATTACAAAGTCATTGCACCATTAGATCCTTAAGAAGGAGAAATATATGTTGAACTTGCGATAGAAAACTTCACCATAGAAGAGATAAACCAATTGTATAGAACTATTACGCACTAGGAAGATTATGTTAACCCAACAACAGATGGAATGCTTAGATGGAGAATCATTAGTTTGTGTGCTTCATATTTTGACATGGGACTGGAAAATTGGCAAAAGCGCTTACATGAGACATCTACCAGAAGATAAACAAGAATGATGCATGCACTAACATGGGTTGGCATAGAGGTAAGAGAACCTCCAACTTTCTATGGTCAGAATGATTTAAAATAATTCTTAAATAAGTTTGAGTTAGAAGCTTTGGAAAGCCAAATGTTAGCAATTTTAGACATTGCCTTAGAAGCTACACCTGCAGGTTGGTGGGGTACTCATAAAGACAACATTTAGAATTGGTATCAATGCAAAAGATTATTGTGCATCATATTTTGTGTAGAACATGACAAGAAATATATGCAGAAATATCATGGATTAGGAAAACCCAAAGAACATATAGAAATATGTATAACTCAATGGATATTGGTACCACCATAGTAGTGGCCACATCACTTTATTCATACATCGGAAGGAATTCCAAGGAATTGGTATACAAAATTCGAACAACAGAGAGGAACTGAAAACTCGAGAGATTTGCAATGAAACTTTATGATCACCTTTGCATTTTAACATTTGAATCCAGAGATAGATACAAAACTGAAGTTTACAAAACGTAGGATCTTTGAAGAACCTGAAGTCAAAATTGTAACAACCTATCAAAACCAGAATAGACAGAAAGTCAGAAAGTTATTACTCTGTTACGATATTGCATAATATGATCCAACAAAATAAAACCTTCGTGATATTCAGATTACATAAGTTGAAGGGGAGAGAGAAGTAGAAGGTCCAAAGTTAGAGTCAGAAGAATTTTCTTAACCATTGAATATAAAGAAGGTAAATATTGGAACAGAATAGAACCCAAAGATTGCAAGTACTGGTGACTATTGGGATAATCATACAATGGAAAAAATAACATAATTACTACGTGAGTATAATGATTTGTTTCCAACAACGTTTTCAGAAATGAAAGGGGTAGAAGGAAAAATTGGAGAAATGAAGATCCCCTTGAGACCAGATACCAAACCAATAAGACATAGACCCTACACGTTGAATCCAGTGTATAAGAAGAATGTGAACACAAAAATTGATAAAATGTTAGAGGTTGGTGTAATAGAACCTATTGAAGAATCATATTGGATTAGCCCTATGACAGTTCATGAGAAACAACAAGAGGGAATAAGGATCTATGTAGACTTGATTAAATTGAATGATATATGTCTACATGATTCCTTCCCTACTCCATTTATAGATGAGGTCTTGGAGAATGTAGGGGGACAATAAGCATACTCATTTACTGATGGATTTTCAGGGTATCACCAGAGAAAAATAGCTCCAGAGGATCGTCATAAGACTAAATTTTCCATAGAATGGGGGTTATATCACTATACAATGATTCCATTTGGATTGAAGAATGCCCCTGCTATTTTTTCAAGGTTAGTGGTAGTTTCATTTAAGGATTTCATACATACATTTTTGGAGGTTTACTTAGATGATTGGACAATATTTATCTTATTGAAAGATCATGTTGAAGTTTTGAGACTAATGCTAGAAAGGTGTAGACAATGTCAAATCTCTTTGAATATTAAGAAATGCATATTCAACAGACCATTTGGAATTTTTCTAGGGAATGTGGTGTGTGAATAAGGTCTACTAGTTGATCCTCCCAAGATTGTTGTTATTGTTAATTTAACACCACCTAAGTCAATGTGGCAATTAAGAGCTACACTTGGTCATACATGTTATTATATAAAGTTCATAACGAGCTATGCACATACTACTACGCACATGGAGAAGTTGGTAAACAAGGATATCAAGTATCAGTCGAATGATGAATGCCAACATAGTTTGGACATATTGAAGGAGAAAATGGTGACATTTCCAATTCCGTTGTTTCCATATTGGTAAAAGGAGTTCCATGTTCACATGGTTTCATATTCAATAGAACTTGGATCAATATTGACACAACCAAGAGAAGGTGATATAGATCACCCAATATAATTTGCAAGTAGGAATCTCTTAGATTCAGAACAAAATTATAACACAACAAAAAGATAAGGTTTGGCTATGGTGTATGCATTGTATAAGTTCAGACATTACTTATTAGGCAAACAATTCAGGATGTTCACAGATTACTCTGCACTGAAATACCTGGTCAACAAGATAGTGTTGGGGGGGGTGGGGGTGGGGGGGAATATGTAGATGGTTGTTTTTATTTCAAGAATTTGATTTTGAAGTCATGAAACCTGGAAGATTGAATGCAGGACCATATCATCTGTTCAGGATAACCAATGGGGAGGAACTAAGTAGTTTGGAGGACAATTTTCCTAATTCACAACTATTTTGAGTGAACATTGTTGATGAATATTTTGTTGATATTATTGAATTTTTGAGTACATGATTTTCTCTAAAGGAATATACCATTGTGCAGAAGAATAATTTGGTGGTTAGAGCTGCAAATTACCTACTAATTGTAGGACATTTGTATAAAGTACGAGCATACAATATTCTAAGGATATGTGCCATGGAGCATGAATGTCCTATCATATTGGCAGAAGTACATGAAGGAATAGTTGGAGGACATTATGCATGGAAGGCTACTACACATAATATACTACATGCAAGATAATGGTGGAAAATAACTTCTATGGATGAAAAGGAGTATTTTTAGGATTGTGATGTCTGTCAAAAAGTAGGAAATCCATCCAGGAGGGATGAGATGCCACTAAGACCTCAAGTAACTCTTAAAGTGTTCGACAAATGGGAAATTGACTTTGTAGGTCCAATTAATCCATCAGCTAGAAGATCAGGCACATAGTATATCATTACAACAAGAAAATACTTAACCACATGGGATGAAGTAGCAACAGTAAAATATTGCAGCGCAAAGACTACAACACACTTCTTGTTTGAACATGTAATTACAATATTTGGATTCTCTAGGATTCTGATGAGTGATCAAGGAACTCATTTTATTAATAGTACCATTCAGGCAATGACTGAAGAATTTGAGATACACCATCAACATAGCACTCCATACCATCCTCAAGCTAATGGAAAAGTGGAAGAATTTAATAAGGTTGTGGAGAATGCCTTAACTAATATTTGTAATGTGAACATGGATGATTGGGATTTGAAGATACCAATAATGTTATGGTCTTATAGAACTACATGTAATAAACTCATAGGGAAAACATCTTTTAGATTAATGTATGGTCAGGTAGTAGTAGTGCCTTTGGAATATTTGATAGCTAGTTTGTGCATTGCATCCATTACAAACATGATAGAAAGAGGTGAAACTCAAGAAATATTATCTCAACTAATGAATTAGAAGAAGAGAGGATTATGGCCAGTCTCCATCAGGAAGTACAAAAAGAAAAGGATAAAGCTTGGCATGATAGACATATTAAGAAGAATAATTTTAAGGAAGGAGATCTGGTTCTCCTCTATGACATTTAATACTGACAACACCCATGGAAATTCAGAATGCATTGGCTAGGGCCATATGAGATAAAGTCTGTCACAAATGGAGGTGTTGTGCATATACATGATCTAATAGGAAAAGAGATGCAAGGATTGGTGAATGGTATTCAACTGAAATTATATAGGGAGAGTCGACCTAGTAACCCTTAGTAGTTGCAACCCAAAAAATTAGAATTGTACATCGTAGGAGTTAAAAGAATAAAAATAAAAGAAAAAATGAGTAAACGAAGAAAAATAAAGAAAAAAAAGTGGAAAAAAGAAGAAAAGAAAGAAAAAAAAAATTGGAAAAAGAAGAAAAGAAAGAAAAAAAAGTGGAAAAAGAAGGAAAAGGAAGAAAAAATGTGAAAAAGGAGAAAAATGCAAAAAGATGAAGTATATGGATAAGTTGTAGAAAAGGAGATAGATGATACACCATGCAACAAATGGTAAGTGGTGTGAAAGAATAAGAATATGTTGTGAACCAGATAAAGGTGACAAGATAGAAAAAAGTCGTGTGTTGTTACAGAAAGAAGCCTAAAAAAGGAAAAAGGCAGTGGCCGAGAAAAGTATAGGCATGATACAGAATTTATGACTGGACTTATAAAAGAAGAAATTGTGCACAAGAAGACTCATTTTGTCATTATGAAAACAAGAGATAAGGAGAGAAAACCAAGTACAAGAAGCTGATTTCAAGAAGTATTCAGTGAGGGTTCAAAGCAATGTTTGCAATATCTAGAAGATTGACACAACCGAAGGTTGGGGCTCCTAGCAGAACTGCAAGGAAAACATGTAGTGCCACGAGATCTCCAAAAGGAAAAATAAGCCAAAGAAACAAACCCTATTCAGCTGGAGGGAGTGGTAGACATGCATGCCATTCCTTCACCAGTGATTGAACCAGTTAGCCCAACGATTGTGGAGGAATAAGAACAATAGGTTCCAATGAAAAAAGAGATGGAGGTCGAGACGTGGGAAGAAACATGAAAACCTAGCAAAGAGTAGAACCCTGTGAAACAACTTGGGTTAGGATGACCATAGTAGAATGAGCATGATGATGAAATAACATAGTCATATGAGCCAAGAGGACAGGCCGAAGAAGTTCAAAACTCTATTGTAGAGAAAATGTAGTAGAGAGAGGAAGTATTGGTGGAAGATGTTACATGAAAACAATATTCAGAAGTACAAGAGGAAGATGATACACACCAAGAAGCAGATCCATCGACAGCGACATCAAAGACAAAGGAAAAAAAAGTACAAATATCATGACGGAAAACATAAAGAAGCAACATTGACACTACTGTGCATACCCAAAGGAGTCACGATCCTTACTGACATATTATAATGTATGGATAAATTGAGGTATTCATACCATGATATTGCAGACAGGAACAAGTTCCATGAGTTTGTGCCACAAGTATATATGGAGAGAAAAGGTACAAATTCATCAGGGATTCCAATTTTAGAGCCAAAGCAATGGATAAGAGGGTTGTATAACACAAGTGTCATGAACCTGTTGGAAATTCCACACTTTGGGAGGGGAAAGGATGTCAATGCATATGTGAAACAACTATTGGCCTTCATGCATAGAGGATTTATATGGATGGACATACCAATACCAATATATGTAAATTTAATTGCAGAGATTACAGTTTTTCCAACACATGCTGAAAATCCATAAAAATATTTGGATGATAAGACAAAGGAGAAATATCTCGCAAAAGAGATGAAGAAAACATATATCACTGACATAGGATCCATGGTTTTGATAATTAATAGAATCAATGAACCTATGACGAGGTTCAAAACAAAGATGATGACTTATAAACTTTTAAGGAAATGCCACAGGGAATAAGCACCTATAGGATTTATAGTTGCAACCATGCAGTGCATGAAGGGGACTCTATTCAGTTGAACCCCATATTCACTGAATTTATTTTTGGATGAGTGCAAGGATGCACAAAACCTTGGAACAAAATTCCACTATGCATGGTTCATTATATTTATAACTTTGGTAGCTTGGGGAGAACCCAAATTCAGTGGATTTTACCCACGGCTAGGAAAGTGTTGTGCAACTAAGTATATGGCATTACGACACACTTCAGACATAAAAAAAGGAAGAAAAACTCCAACATATTTTCTATGTACTATGATGACATAAAATGAAAGCTAGCTAAGACATGGAGGATACCACCAGAAGTGGTGGAAGAGCATAAAAGCATAAAAATATTTAAGGCTTCTAGATACAATATGTGGATCCAAGAAAAAAGGGATCCCAAGAAGGAATAGTTACAACTAAGATATTATGGGATAGTAGAAGAGGTACAATGGGCAATCAAATACTTCCCCAGAGAATGGAGGGTACCAGTAGCTTCCAAAGAGGGATCAAAAGGAAATAGGAAAGCAAAAGATGACACTTCACAAAATTCAAATAGTCTAGTAGAAAATACAAGAAATAAAACAGAGTGCACCAAGGAAATAGGGGGGAGTGTAACAATTGTAAATACCAGGTATAACAACCCTATCCCCAAACCTTCAATGCAAGAGAAGGACCATGCAAAAGTAATAAATGGATGAGTACATAAGAATAACAATGTTCTTACACAAGAGGAACTAGGAGGAGGAGATCTACCAGACATGGATGTCCCAAGTACATTAGTGCAGACATAGAAACTTCCCATGAAGAGGACAATATTGTAATCAGGAGGACAACACAAGAATATGAAGGTGCATAAGAGAATTCCATAAATAACATTGATAGAGAATTATGCAGATATGGTCGCAAAGAGAGTATAGGACCACGCAACAGAGGCACAAAATGGTCCAAAGAAGCAAAGGGAAGAAACAGTTAATAACTTGATAGAGGTTAAGGAGGAATTGGAACAACTTCAACTTACTAGTGCACAATAGAGATAATGGGAACAAAAACAAACAACTCAGGAAAATACAGTTCCATTAGAGAAGATAATATGGATAATATCAATGGGAAGTGAAACTTTTTTTATAACTCAGTAGATGTTATAGGTGGATGAGGAGACATCACAGAAGAAGTTGAAGGAAATAGATCACTTGGACTTGGCACTTCCCAATGTTCGAACAAAGGCATTGTACAAAATGAAAATCAATGTCATGCAAGAGATACAGTCGAGGGCACACACATATGCGACAAGTCTAGAATTGACCAATGAAGTAAATAGGACACTAAATTTGACAATCGAACATGTTCAGTTCAAGAGAGATACAATAAAGAAGAAAATTGGAAGAATGGAGTAGAAAGTGGAGGAAGTGTTTAAAACAATTGTTGATAGCACACAAGAAGGGAACATACCCACGATGGGTAAGATTGAGATGATAATGTAGAAAATGGAGAATTATAGAAGCCACACTAGAGAGTTGATGTCACTCCTACAGCCAAGCACTCCACCAGAATTTAGATCACAGAGGGAGAAGGAGGTGACAAGACATAAAGAGAGCATTGTGCAGAGCATTCAGGAAATCAAAAATCTATATGATAGGGGTGTGAAATTATGCACTAATATCCATGAAGATGAGAAACTTTAGGAATTATAACAGAAGAAATAAGGGGTAAATAATGCAGTGTTGAACTCAAACATAGGTTAAAATAAATGAACATATCATATAGGATAAAGAGTTCACATGGATTGAAGAACTTGCAAACATAGTTGATGAGCATACATGTAGAAAAGCAGTCAAGGTAGGATAAGTTGGACCCACTGCAAGAAGAGGTAGAACAAATGTTGACTGATATTGATTCATCCAAGGGGAAGATTGAAAAAAACACCTTGGAGACTGAAGATTTGTTGAAGGGGCCATAGGTGAGTGTTTGGGGTATGTTGGCAGAGACCATGTTGGGGAACAACATATAAATTGAGGAATACAAGTAGAAAAGGGACTAGAAAAGGAGCACACATTGGATAATAAGGAAAAGTAGCACGGGGAAGCAGGATAGTCAAAGGAAGGAAAGAAGGGCGTAGATCAACCACACGTAGGAAGGTAGAATGTGGAAAAACCTAATCCACATAGGGTTAGGGTTTTGGTAATTATTGTAGTTGGTTTTAACCCATTGCTTTAGTAGAAATATGTATTGTAAGATCTAAGGAGATCATCTAATTTCATGAGTTGAGTAGTTGTGAGAGAATAACTTGAGTTTTGAGATTTGTTTTCGAGTGACAGTTGTGGAACTAGTTTTGGAGATGAGTCTATTTTTTATTTGTAACTAGGGGTAAGGTAGAAATTTGTGGATCTTGGTGTAACCTTGTCAGTCTCACCATTATCACTATTTTATATCCAGATGTAATGCATGCAACAAAATGGCTTGATGAAGAATAATAAAGAAGTAGAGAATGCCAGATATTTGTGGACATAACCCAGGGGGGTGAACCATGGTAAAACATTGTGTCACTGTGTGGAATGTTTATTTTATGTTTTGAAATGGTTTATGATGAATGAATGAATATGTTAGTAGTAATGTGAATCACACACTATAATAGTTCTGATAGTTTATGTTGAATGAATGTTAAATGAATGGGCATGGTTACATAATGATAGATTTGGATTCAATGATATGGTAGAATGGTATATCTGATGAATTTTGAAGTAAATAAGCATTCCTAACACCCACAAAGAAACATCCCTTCCATGTTTACAGACATCTAGGTCCTACAGCCACCCATAAATCCATCTCGGGTGAGACTTTAGTGGGCACTCTATGGGTAGTGTTGCTTTCTGGTCTCTAGAAGGGTTGATGGTTTATAGGGTTTCGTTGGAGAACTAAATTAGAACCCGAGTCAACCTAAACATATCCAAAAATACCCGTCTATCCTAAAGGATCCATATTCATCCTCTTATCCATAGGAACATATATGTAGACTTGACAACCAAAGAACCTCAAATGTCCTATCTCTAGCTTCACTCTTGAGAATGCCTCCTCCAAAGTCTTGTCTTCCAATATCCTATTAGGATATTTTTTTTCACGTATATTTTCATATTAAATGCCTCTACCTAAAGAAACATAAAAAATGTTTTGTCATGTACCATAGCCCTAGAAAAATCAATGATGGAGCGATTCTTTCTCTCTACAACCCTGGCGCAGACCCCCTACCCTTGGGCTGAGATCCGCACAAGATCTTCACTAAAACCACACCAAGGGTTAATTAAACCCTTTTTTTAAGCCACAAAGGACTTTGGGTTTTGAGAGTTGGAGAGTCTCAATGTATTTCCACAGCTCTTGGCAAATGTCAAAATGCCAATTGTCATCAAAGGTTGACTCCTTCAATGTGTCGAACACACGCCACTTATTGCCCACTAATTTCATCTTTTCGGGATTTGAGGGAACAACCAACAATCATTCCTCTTCCCTTATGATTCCTCGAATTTCAAAATTTCTCTTTTGGTGAGATCGACGGCCTTTTGGGATTCCGCGTACCGGGAGTTCAGGACTCTCGACCCCAAATAACTAGTCCCACCAATTCTTGAATTCTGAAATAGCGACCCTTTTCAGGATTTTGCGTACTGGGAGTTTGAAACTCTCGACCCCAAATCACTTGTTGCACCAATGCTCGAATTCCAAAATAGAAACCTTTTCAGGATTCCACATACCGGGATATTGAAACTCTCGACCCCAAATCATAGCCTCCTATACTTATCGAACCCCGAAATGACGAAATACTGAAATGGGCTCAACGATGATTCTCTCCTGATGAAATCTCGGTCCATGTGACTGCTTCCTCCATGACCAATGCCCTACTCCAAATACATGTCGTGTTTTGCGACTTTGGGGTTTTCAACGCCAAGTGCCCCGACTCCCTGTCATCAGAACTGCCAAAATGTCGGACCTGGAAATGTAAAAATGTCGAACTTTCACTCCAAAGAGGGATCAACGCTCATGTTGCTTCTCATGCAATGTTCCACGGGATTTTGGCACTTCGTCCATGAAAAATTTTCCTCATTCGTTCACTCTTATTCAAGGATCTCTGGCCAAAATGATTTGGTGTCCTTCCACCTAAACTTCCCAAGAGATAAGGAGAGAAAACCAAGTACAAGAAGGTGATTTCAAGAAGTATTTAGTGAGGGTTCAGAGCAATGTTTACAATATCTAGAAGATTGACACAACCGAAGGTTGGGGCTCCTAGCAAAACTGCAAGGAAAACATGTAGCGCCACGAGATCTCCATAAGGAAAAATAAGACAAAGAAACAAACCCTATTCAGCTGGAGGGAGTGGTAGACATGTATGCCATTCCTTCACCAGTGATTGAACCAGTTAGCCCAATGATTGTGGAGGAATAAGAACAATAGGTTCCAATGAAAAAAGAGATGGAGGTCGAGAAGTGAGAAGAAACATGAAAACCTAGAAAAGAGTAGAACCCTGTGCAACAACTTGGGTTAGGATAACCATAGTAGAATGAGCATGATGATGAAATAACATAGTCATATGAGCCAAGAGGACAGGCCGAAGAAGTTCAAAACTCTATTGTAGAGAAAATGTAGTAGAGAGAGGAAGTATTGGTGGAAGATGTTACATGAAAACAATATTCAGAAGTACAAGAGGAAGATGATACACACCAAGAAGCAGATCCATCGACAGCGACATCAAAGACAAAGGAAAAAAAAGTACAAATATCATGACGGAAAACATAAAGAAGCAACATTGACACTACTGTGCATACCCAAAGGAGTCACGATCCTTACTGACATATTATAATGTATGGATAAATTGAGGTATTCATACCATGATATTGCAGACAGGAACAAGTTCCATGAGTTTGTGCCACAAGTATATATGGAGAGAAAAGGTACAAATTCATCAGGGATTCCAATTTTAGAGCCAAAGCAATGGATAAGAGGGTTGTATAACACAAGTGTCATGAACCTGTTGGAAATTCCACACTTTGGGAGGGGAAAGGATGTCAATGCATATGTGAAACAACTATTGGCCTTCATGCATAGAGGATTTATATGGATGGACATACCAATACCAATATATGTAAATTTAATTGCAGAGATTACAGTTTTTCCAACACATGCTGAAAATCCATAAAAATATTTGGATGATAAGACAAAGGAGAAATATCTCGCAAAAGAGATGAAGAAAACATATATCACTGACATAGGATCCATGGTTTTGATAATTAATAGAATCAATGAACCTATGACGAGGTTCAAAACAAAGATGATGACTTATAAACTTTTAAGGAAATGCCACAGGGAATAAGCACCTATAGGATTTATAGTTGCAACCATGCAGTGCATGAAGGGGACTCTATTCAGTTGAACCCCATATTCACTGAATTTATTTTTGGATGAGTGCAAGGATGCACAAAACCTTGGAACAAAATTCCACTATGCATGGTTCATTATATTTATAACTTTGGTAGCTTGGGGAGAACCCAAATTCAGTGGATTTTACCCACGGCTAGGAAAGTGTTGTGCAACTAAGTATATGGCATTACGACACACTTCAGACATAAAAAAAGGAAGAAAAACTCCAACATATTTTCTATGTACTATGATGACATAAAATGAAAGCTAGCTAAGACATGGAGGATACCACCAGAAGTGGTGGAAGAGCATAAAAGCATAAAAATATTTAAGGCTTCTAGATACAATATGTGGATCCAAGAAAAAAGGGATCCCAAGAAGGAATAGTTACAACTAAGATATTATGGGATAGTAGAAGAGGTACAATGGGCAATCAAATACTTCCCCAGAGAATGGAGGGTACCAGTAGCTTCCAAAGAGGGATCAAAAGGAAATAGGAAAGCAAAAGATGACACTTCACAAAATTCAAATAGTCTAGTAGAAAATACAAGAAATAAAACAGAGTGCACCAAGGAAATAGGGGGGAGTGTAACAATTGTAAATACCAGGTATAACAACCCTATCCCCAAACCTTCAATGCAAGAGAAGGACCATGCAAAAGTAATAAATGGATGAGTACATAAGAATAACAATGTTCTTACACAAGAGGAACTAGGAGGAGGAGATCTACCAGACATGGATGTCCCAAGTACATTAGTGCAGACATAGAAACTTCCCATGAAGAGGACAATATTGTAATCAGGAGGACAACACAAGAATATGAAGGTGCATAAGAGAATTCCATAAATAACATTGATAGAGAATTATGCAGATATGGTCGCAAAGAGAGTATAGGACCACGCAACAGAGGCACAAAATGGTCCAAAGAAGCAAAGGGAAGAAACAGTTAATAACTTGATAGAGGTTAAGGAGGAATTGGAACAACTTCAACTTACTAGTGCACAATAGAGATAATGGGAACAAAAACAAACAACTCAGGAAAATACAGTTCCATTAGAGAAGATAATATGGATAATATCAATGGGAAGTGAAACTTTTTTTATAACTCAGTAGATGTTATAGGTGGATGAGGAGACATCACAGAAGAAGTTGAAGGAAATAGATCACTTGGACTTGGCACTTCCCAATGTTCGAACAAAGGCATTGTACAAAATGAAAATCAATGTCATGCAAGAGATACAGTCGAGGGCACACACATATGCGACAAGTCTAGAATTGACCAATGAAGTAAATAGGACACTAAATTTGACAATCGAACATGTTCAGTTCAAGAGAGATACAATAAAGAAGAAAATTGGAAGAATGGAGTAGAAAGTGGAGGAAGTGTTTAAAACAATTGTTGATAGCACACAAGAAGGGAACATACCCACGATGGGTAAGATTGAGATGATAATGTAGAAAATGGAGAATTATAGAAGCCACACTAGAGAGTTGATGTCACTCCTACAGCCAAGCACTCCACCAGAATTTAGATCACAGAGGGAGAAGGAGGTGACAAGACATAAAGAGAGCATTGTGCAGAGCATTCAGGAAATCAAAAATCTATATGATAGGGGTGTGAAATTATGCACTAATATCCATGAAGATGAGAAACTTTAGGAATTATAACAGAAGAAATAAGGGGTAAATAATGCAGTGTTGAACTCAAACATAGGTTAAAATAAATGAACATATCATATAGGATAAAGAGTTCACATGGATTGAAGAACTTGCAAACATAGTTGATGAGCATACATGTAGAAAAGCAGTCAAGGTAGGATAAGTTGGACCCACTGCAAGAAGAGGTAGAACAAATGTTGACTGATATTGATTCATCCAAGGGGAAGATTGAAAAAAACACCTTGGAGACTGAAGATTTGTTGAAGGGGCCATAGGTGAGTGTTTGGGGTATGTTGGCAGAGACCATGTTGGGGAACAACATATAAATTGAGGAATACAAGTAGAAAAGGGACTAGAAAAGGAGCACACATTGGATAATAAGGAAAAGTAGCACGGGGAAGCAGGATAGTCAAAGGAAGGAAAGAAGGGCGTAGATCAACCACACGTAGGAAGGTAGAATGTGGAAAAACCTAATCCACATAGGGTTAGGGTTTTGGTAATTATTGTAGTTGGTTTTAACCCATTGCTTTAGTAGAAATATGTATTGTAAGATCTAAGGAGATCATCTAATTTCATGAGTTGAGTAGTTGTGAGAGAATAACTTGAGTTTTGAGATTTGTTTTCGAGTGACAGTTGTGGAACTAGTTTTGGAGATGAGTCTATTTTTTATTTGTAACTAGGGGTAAGGTAGAAATTTGTGGATCTTGGTGTAACCTTGTCAGTCTCACCATTATCACTATTTTATATCCAGATGTAATGCATGCAACAAAATGGCTTGATGAAGAATAATAAAGAAGTAGAGAATGCCAGATATTTGTGGACATAACCCAGGGGGGTGAACCATGGTAAAACATTGTGTCACTGTGTGGAATGTTTATTTTATGTTTTGAAATGGTTTATGATGAATGAATGAATATGTTAGTAGTAATGTGAATCACACACTATAATAGTTCTGATAGTTTATGTTGAATGAATGTTAAATGAATGGGCATGGTTACATAATGATAGATTTGGATTCAATGATATGGTAGAATGGTATATCTGATGAATTTTGAAGTAAATAAGCATTCCTAACACCCACAAAGAAACATCCCTTCCATGTTTACAGACATCTAGGTCCTACAGCCACCCATAAATCCATCTCGGGTGAGACTTTAGTGGGCACTCTATGGGTAGTGTTGCTTTCTGGTCTCTAGAAGGGTTGATGGTTTATAGGGTTTCGTTGGAGAACTAAATTAGAACCCGAGTCAACCTAAACATATCCAAAAATACCCGTCTATCCTAAAGGATCCATATTCATCCTCTTATCCATAGGAACATATATGTAGACTTGACAACCAAAGAACCTCAAATGTCCTATCTCTAGCTTCACTCTTGAGAATGCCTCCTCCAAAGTCTTGTCTTCCAATATCCTATTAGGAATATTTTTTTTCACGTATATTTTCATATTAAATGCCTCTACCTAAAGAAACATAAAAAATGTTTTGTCATGTACCATAGCCCTAGAAAAACCAATGATGGAGTGATTCTTTCTCTCTACAACCCTGGCGCAGACCCCCTACCCTTGGGCTGAGATCCACACAAGATCTTCACTAAAACCACGCCAGGGGTTAATTAAACCCTTTGTTTAAGCCACAAAGGACTTTGGGTTTTGAGAGTTGGAGAGTCTCGATGTATTTCCACAGCTCTTGGCAAATGTCAAAATGCCAATTGTCAGCAAAGGTTGACTCCTTCAATGTGTTGAACACACGCCACTTGTTGCCCACTAATTTCATCTTTTCGGGATTTGAGGGAACAACCAACAATCATTCCTCTTCCCTTATGATTCCTAGAATTTCAAAATTTATCTTTTGGTGATATCGACGGCCTTTTGGGATTCTGCGTACCAAGAGTTCACGGCTCTTGACCCCAAATAACTAGTCCCACCAATTCCTGAATTCTGAAATAGCGACCCTTTTCAGGATTCTGCGTATTGGGAGTTTGAAACTCTCGACCCCAAGTCACTTGTTGCGCCAATGCTCGAATTCAAAAATAGAAACCTTTTCGGTATTCCACGTACCGGGATATTGAAACTCTCGACCCCAAATCATAGCCTCCTATACTTCTCGAACCCCGAAATGACAAAATACCGAAATGGGCTCAACGATGATTCTCTCCTGATGAAATCTCGATTCATGTGACTGCTTCCTCCGTGACCAATGCCCTACTCCAAAGACACGTCGTGTTTTGCGACTTTGGGGTTTTCTACGCCAAGTGCCACGACTCCCTGTCATCAGAACTGCCAAAATGTCAAACCTGGAAATATAAAAATGTCGAACTTCCACTCCAAAGAGGGATCAATGCTCATGTTGCTTCTCATCCAATGGTCCATGGGATTTTGGCACTTCTTCCATGAAAAAATTTCCTCATTCGTTCACTCTTATTCAAGGATCTCTGGCCAAAATGATTTGGTGTCCTTCCACCTAAAATTGACTTTTGCGCAATGATTTTGATCTCCACCTCCCTTTTAACACTTCAACGGTGCTATCCCTCCAGAGCTCTCACTTGAAAACTCAAGCCCCAAAAGGAATCCTACTCGCACTCCTTGCGGCAACTTTCAAATAACCTCTGGTTGTTTGAGTCTTCGACCCTGTGCACTCTTTGGAACAATATTCCTCCAACCTTCACCTTAGTTGATAAGTTCTAAGGCTTCAACCAACCTGCACACACCTTGCATGGCTATGTGCCTCACCTGGACTTCTGCTGGTTATGAGAACAATGATATCTCTCCTGAGCTTTATGAGATAAAACTTAGATCCTGGCAACGCACACCTTGCAGACGTTCATTGCACTCTTTGCAAGAATTCTTTGGAAGAGAAACAATTGAAACTCATTCTTCTCCTCTCTCAGACTTCTTACACTCAACATGAAATCATACACCTGACACATCATTGAAATAAATTCTTAACAGAGAAAACAGAATGGTTATAAACATATCATTCAACTAATGTAAACAATAAGAATCATAACATCATGAAAATTGAGTCAAAGCTTCATATATTAACTCAAGTGCTCCTGTACATGGGTTCTTCTTGACATCTCTTTGCTACAGCTCTACAACTTATGAAATTTGAATGATCCCCAAAATTCCAATGATACAAGGGTGAGGGTGTCTATATCCGTTTTCCCTCCTACGCTTCTAAACTGTCTAATCTATTAAATCAAATCTACCTACTTTCATTAAACATACTTAAATGCCTATTACATTCGACAGATGAGAGAAACTCTCAAGATCTTCTTACAACATCTAGATATAAATGTAAGTATGCTTCCCCTAGCTATTGCATTAATATCCGCTCATTAATTTTTTCAACACATTTCAAAATGTTTGTTGGTGCTTTTCCAGCTGTCTTCCACCTTTGTGCTTTCTTGGTTGGTTGCGTATGATGCTCCTGCATCATACTCCCTTGCTTGAAATTTTTAATGAACTCCTATTCATGAGCTCTTTCACGGTCTGCCCATGCCTATGAATTATTGTTTCATCTTCCCAACTAAAATTTTCAATTGAATGTTCTTTCGACTTGACCAAGTATTCAAAATACTTTTTCCTCCTAGTCTTTTTGCTAATCCTTTTTCAATTATGCCTTCCATCTGTGGCTTTTCAGCTACATGCATTTGTTTTGTCTGTTGAATTTTTTCTTTCTCATCCTTTGTTCCTTCTTCTCCATCTCTGTAAGGGTACAAATCCGCAACATTGAATATCAGTGAGATTATGACCCCATCGGGTAATTCAATCTCATATGCGTTTGCCCCAAATTTCCTTATGACCTTGCACGGTCCATTCTTTTTCATCTTCAGCTTATTATATGTTCCCCTTGGGAACCTGTCCTTCCTCAGATGCACAAGAATTAGATCACCAACTTCAAATTGAATTTCTCACCTGTTTTGATCTTCTCTCCTCTTGTATTCTTGACTTGAACTCTTCAATCACTCCTTGATTTGGCTATGCAACTCCTTCATTCCTTCTGCAAAGTCCTCTGCACTAGCACTCCTGAATTTGGCTTGTTCTTCATCTTTCAATTAAGAAACTCCCCTTGGCTACATTATGTATACAATATGGAATGGACTCTACCCTATACTTCTATTGAGTGAATCGTTATAAGTGAATTCCACCTGTGGCAGAATGTGATCCCATTGACTGTGATGTTCAATCACTAAGCTCCTTAACAAATGTCAAAATCTCTTGTTCATGACTTTTGTCTATCCATCCGCCTGAGGATGATATACTGAGCTAAAAGACAAACTTGTCCTCAAATTCTTCCATAAGGTCCTCCATAAATGCTTTATTAACTTGGTATCTTGATCAGACACGATACGTTTTGGAAAACTGTGAAGTCTGACGACTTCCTTGAAAAACAGGTTTGCAATATGAGTTGTGTCACTGGTTTTCTGGCATGGTATGAAATGTGCCATTTTTGAAAATCCGTCGACTACCAGAAAGATTGAATCATATCCTCTCTGTGTCCTTGGCAGTCCCAATATGAAATCTATGTTCACTGTGTCCCACGACCTTTTAGGTATGGGTAATGGCTGGTATAACCCTACGTTCTGCCTTTTTCCTTTCATGTGCTGACAAATTTTTCACCTGTCCACAAATTTCTTAGCATATGTTCTCATCCATGGCCAATAATATGAGTTATTCAACTTTAAGAATGTCTTGTCATGACCAAAGTGTCCGGCCAATCCTCCACTGTGTTTTTCCTTCAGAAAATTCTCCCTCATGGAGCATTTTGGAATACATAGTTGATTCCCCCTGAACAATAATCCATCCTAGATCATGTATTCAGTCCATTGGCTTCTATCCCTAAGAATTGGATTCTTATATGCCCCATATGCCTCCTTGAAGTATGGATCATCCCTATACATTTCCTTAAGGTTATCAAAACCCAAAGTCTTGACTCTGAATTCTTGCATAAGCAAACATTTTCTACTCAAAGCATCAACAACTTTGTTAGCAGTTACAAAAATATGCTTAGTCACAAAAGTAAAATTCTGCATGAATTCAACCCATTTAGCATGTTTTTGGTTCAACTTCTCCTGTTGAGTCACGAATTGTAAAGCGTGATTATCGTTTTAAAAAACAAACTCCTTAGGAACCAAATATTGTCTCCATTTCTTCAATGCTTGTATGATTGCATAAA
The DNA here is from genome assembly GCA_009831015.1 of Picea engelmannii. Lineage (NCBI taxonomy): Eukaryota > Viridiplantae > Streptophyta > Pinopsida > Pinales > Pinaceae > Picea > Picea engelmannii. The sequence continues at coordinate 127,827 of ML784282.1, read as the reverse complement.
ATTTTTTGTCATATGTGGAGTACTTAATCTTCTCTTCATTTAGTTTTTCACTAAAATATGTGATCATCTTGTCATCTTGGCTCAAGAACGCTCCAATTGCAAATCCATTCACGTCACACCTAACCTGTAATGTCTTGCTAAAATCCAACAAAACCAAAATTGGTTGCTCAATGATCTTCTTCTTCAGCAGGTTGAAGCTCTTCTCTGCTTCCTCTATCCAGTGAAAAGATTTATGTCTTTTCTTCACTGTATACATCATTGGTGCACTAATTCCACGGAAGTTTCGGATAAATTTCGTGTAGAATCTAGCCAAACCATGGATGCTTAGTACTTCAAACATGCTCTTTGGTGATAGCCAATCCTTAATCACCTTTATCTTTTCCGGATCCATTTTCAATTCATTTGCAAAAATAAAAAAACCCAAATAAATGAGTTATGTCCTCATAAATGATGATTTCTTCATATTAATCAACAATTTCTCCTACTATAATCCCCTCATTACTGCAACTAGATGATTTAAGATATACCATGATGAATTTCCCTATGAAATCCTTCATCATTTCATTCATCAACCTCATGAAAGTACTGGGCGCATTCATTAAGCCAAATGGCATGAGAATCCATTCATGTAATCCCTCATTTGTCTTGAATGTTGTATTCCATTCATCACCTTCTCTCATTCGAATTTGATGATACCCACTTTTCAAATCAATCTTTGAAAAGAACTTTGCTCCACTCGATCAATCCATCAAGTCGTCCATCCCTGGCAATGGAAATTTTTATCTGATGGTAATATTATTGATTGCCCTTGAGTCTGTACACATTCTCCAGCCTCTGTCTTTCTTTGGACTGGGCACTGTTGGAATAGCGCATGGACTCAAGCTTTCTCGAATTAATCCTTTGTCCATTAAATCCTGGACCTGTCTCTTAACTTCTTCATTTTCCTACGGTGTCAACCTTTATGATGTTTTTTTCAGTAAACTGGCTCAAGATATAAGATTGATATGATGACTTATACTCCTGATAGGTGGCAACAAACGAGGTAGTTTGTCCACTACTATATCAACAAACTCTCCTAGCAACTCCTAGATTTCTTCTGGTAAATCATCTATTCTCGTACTGGTCAAAACAATTTTGGGTTTCCTAACAACAACAAATTGTGTGTCTTCCTTCTTCTTAACCTCATTAAGAAGTTCCTTCCCACTCATGAGATGTACAGTGTTGCTCATTTATGTTTTCACTTCTTTATCCTTAATCGACAACAACATGTATGTCCTACCATTTTTCTCCAGGGTGTACATGTTCTTTCTCCCATCATGAACCACGTTTATATCATATTTCCATGGTATACCCAGAAATAGATGACAAACATCCACGGGAATGACGTCACATAATATCTCATTTTTATATCCTCCTATTTTAATTTCAACTAAACACTGTTTAGTGGCATTTACCTGATGTCCTTTTTGTAGCCACGAAACTCTGTATGGGCTTGGATGTGCAACAGTCTCCAGCTCTAGCTTTTCTACCATCTCTGTAGATATGAGATTGTTTGTGCTATTGCTGTGCACTATGACCTTGCATACTCTATCCTTAGTTTTGCAGGCAGTCCTAACTAGATTGTTTCTTTGGGCCGGATTCTCTCGTTCCTTCTCTGGTTTCAAGAGAAATTTCCTCATTATTAAGGATCTTTCACCCTCAGCATATTCTACCTCAACATTCTATCCTTGAGCTTCAACAATGTGAGTTTCACTGCCATATTTCTTCCTATTTGGACATTCATAGGATTTATGTACAATTTTTCCACAGACAAAGCATTTCACTTCACCTCCTCTGCCTCTTCCTCTTCCTCTGGCTCGAGGAAAAGTATTTTTATCAGCATATTGCCTTCCCTGTAAGCTTCCTCCTCTCTTAGGTTGAAGTTTCTTCCCCTCTTATTTAGGTTTCTAAGTTATGTCTTGGGCAATTGTTTTTCCTCTAGCTTGACTGCTACCTTGGCCTCTTTGACCTTGCTTCCGGTTAGCTTCTCTTCAGCTTTCAGAGCTATCTGATAAGCATCTTCAACATTTCGAATGGTCATCGTGCCCATCTCATCTTGAATGTAATATATCTCTAGACAAATAGTTGAAGTACTTGTCTAGAGATCTAATCTAATCTAGAAGTTATTCAACATCCAAGTTTCCTACGTACACTGGAATGTCCATTTTTTCCCTAGCACCTATCCTTGCAACAACCCTGAATAGGCGTTCCTCTACAACATCTTTGACTGCAACTTCTTCTCCTTCATTTCCAACTTCATTTTCACTTTCATCCTCATTGATATCCCCAACATCAACTGTGCGCCTCTGTGTTGTCTCCATAGCATCAAGTCTGGCATGTAACTCACACATTTCTCTTTCCACTGTTGGATCAAGCATTTGCCTGTCTCTTCTTCTTGGCGGCATGGCTGAAAAAAATTCCTCTTTTCTCTCTGCTACAGTAAGCAAATAATTTTTTCTAGGCTTTGATACCACAACTAGCGCAGACCCCCTACCCTCGGGCCGAGATCCATGCAAGATATTCACTAAAACCATGCCAAGGGTTAATTAAACCCTTTGTTTAAGCCACAAAGGAATTTGGGTTTCGAGAGTTGGAGAGTCTCGATGTATTTCCACAACTCTTGGAAAATGCCAGAATGATAATTTTCAGTGAAGGTTGAATCCTTCAATGCGCCGAACACATGCCACTTGTTTCCCACTAATTTCGGCTTTGGGGGATTTGAGCGAACAACCAACAATCGTTCCTCTTCCCTTATGATTCCTTGAATTACAAAATTTCTCTTTTGGCGAGATCGATGGCCTTTCTGGATTCCGCGTACCTAGATTTCACGACTCTCAACCCCAAATCACTAGTCGCACTAATTCTTGAATTCCAAAATAGTGACCCTTTTCGGGATTCTGTGTACTGGGAGTTTGAAACTCTCAACCCCAAATCACTTGTCGCTGCAATTCCCAAATTCCGAAATAGTGACCTTTTCAGGATTCCGCATACCGGGAGTTTGAAACTCTCGACCCCAAATCACAGCCTCTTATACTTCCCTAACCCCAAAATGGGATCAACAATGATTAGCACCTGACCAAATTTTGGTCCATGTGACTACTTCCTCCATGACCACAACCCTGCTCCAAAGACACGTCGCGTTTCGTGACTTCGAGGTTTTCAATGCCGAGTGCCCCAACTCCTTGTCATAAGAATTATCGAAATGTCAAACATCGAAATGTCAAAATGTCAAACTTCCACTCCAAAGAGGGATCAACACTCCTGTTTCTTCTCATCCAATGATCCATGGGATTTCGACACTTCTTCCATGAAGAAATTTCCTCGTTTGTTCACTCTTCTTCAAGGATCTCTAGCCAAAATGACTTGGCATCCTTCCACTTAAACTTAACTTCTACGAGATGATTTCAATCTCTACCTCCCTTTGAACACTTCAAAGGTGCTATCCCTCCTGAGCTCTCACTTGCAAACTCAAGCCCCAAAAAGAATCTTGCTCGCACTCCTTGTGACAACTTTCAAATAACCTCTGGTTATTTGAGTCTTCGACCTTGTGCACTCTTTGTGACAACAGTCCTCCAACCTTCACCTTAGTTGATAAGTTCTAAGGCTTCAACCAGCATGCGCACACCTTGCACGACTCTGTGCCTCACCTGCACTTCATCTGGTTATGATAACAACGATATCGCTCCTGAGCTTTTTGAAATAAAACTCATATCCTCGTCAACGCACACCTTGCAGACGTTCACTGCACTCTTTGCAGGAATTATTAGGAAGAGAAACAATTGAAACTCATTCTTCTCCTCTCTCAAACTTCATACACTCAACATGAAATCATACACCTGACACAACATTGAAATAAATTCTTAACAGAGAAAGAAGAATGTCTGTAAACATATCATTCAACTAATGTAAACAATAAGCATCATAACACCATGAAAATTGAGTCAAAGCTTCATATATTAACTCAAGTTCTCCTATACATGGGTTCTTCTCTACAACTCTACAACTTATGAAATCTGAATGATCCCCAAAATTCCAATGATACAAGGGTGAGGGTGTCTATATCTGTTTTCCCTCCTACGCTTCTAAACTGTCTAATCTATTAAATCAAATCTACCTACTTTCATTAAACAGACTTAAATGCCTATTACACTTGACATATGAGAGAAATGCTCAAGATCTGTTTACAACATCTAGATATAAATGTAAGTACGCTTCCCCTAGATATTACATTAATATCCGCTCATTAAATTTTTCAAAACATTTCAAAATGTGCGTTGGTGCTTTTCCAGTTGTCTTACGCCTTTTTGCTTTCTTGGTTGGCTGCGTACGATGCTCCTGCATCAAACCTCATTATTTTGAGGGTTGTATGAGATTGTCAACTCCCTCTTTATCCCTACCTCCTTGCATAAATCCTTGAAGTAATTGGAGGCATACTCTCCCCCATTATATGACCTCAATACCTTGATACTATTTCATGTCTGGTTCTCCATCTGATCCCTAAAATCCTCTAACTGATTGAATGCCTCATCATTGATCTTGATAAAGAAGATTCAGGTTTTCCTAGAAAAGTCATCAATGAACGTCACATCGTATGATGGTCCCTGCATTAATGCTACTTACATTGCCCCACTCACATATGAATGTATATGATCCAATATCCTCTTCGACCCACTCTCGCTGCTTGGAAAATAATCCTTGGAATTATTTCTAATTGCACACCTTCTCCACACTCCTCCATAGATGAGTATGCGAGAAATTTCTTATTCATTCCTACTACATAAAGCACATCATGGGAATTGATTGAACCTCCTAACTCAATATTGAAAAAGATCGATCCCTCTCCATTCACTGGATACTTGGCTTCATAACCAAGCTCCACATGAATCCATGATTCCTTCTCTGTCAGATTGTTGAATAAATATATTGATTCTATTATATGATGAGATGCACCATGGTAGATGTGCTAATAGAAAGGAAAGAAACCAATGGGAAATTATTCTCAAACTTTGTTACAAAGTCATTTAGTTGCATCTATATTGATTCCTCTTTCTGCATATTTCCTCTTCCCTTCTTCTTCTCTAGACATTGATATGCATAATTTTCATTCTTATGACATGATAAGCACTTGATTTTAATCAATTCCTTCTTCTTCCCCATCTATGATTTTCTTCCATCACTATTACCCTTCTTTTTGGAAGCCTTTTCTTTTCTCTTCCTTGTCTTACTGACAAGGGCCAATTTATTTTCACTACTTCCCTACTTGTTTCCTTTATACTCCTCCCAAGTATATTCCTGGATGCAATCATCCAAAATACTTTGTTAATATGGGAGTTTTTTCTGAGCGTAGACTCTATTGACAAATGGTTGCCAAGACTTGGGAAACCCATTCAAAGCCACATTAATGATCTCTACACCATCTTATTTCTTCCCTATAGCTGCAAGATGATCATGCACTTGAGAGATACTCATGAATTAGTTGGTAATACTTTCATATCTATACATCTTCATAGATGTAAGATTATTTCTTAAGACCATCTCCATATTCACGCTAATGCTATGAATTAATCCTTCCAATGAATAAAACATATCTTTGGACATCTTCTTCTTGGATAAGTAATGGATTAGATTATCCTTCACTGAATCCAAGATTACTCACTGGAATATAATATCCTTCTTCTCATGAGATACCAAGGCTTCCATATTTGTCGTTGGAACAACTACTTTGTCCACTATCTCCCAAAGGTCATATCCATTCAAATTCAAAGTAACTCTTTCTTTCGAAGGAAGGAAGTTGGATTATCCATCCAATCTATCTTCAACTCTCAAACTTGTTGTTTCCATCCCTTAGACTCGATAAATGGTCTTGGAAATAAATTGTTGTTGAAATTTCCCCTATATGGACCTGTCACCACTAAAACCTACATATGTATATGAATTTCCTTAAGTAAACCTATGTATGTACAAGACTATTCTTACTGCAACCTATGTACAGCTCAATACGAATTCAAAATCAATTTTTTATTTAGTACATTTGTTTCCTTGAAATCCAACCCTTGATTTTTGACTGTTGAATATAGATATGTTGATATCTTGTTGCAGATCTGATATATCTACTATCAACTATTATTGATTGAAATATGGCTTCTTGTCAGAGTGATATCTATGATACCATGTTGAAATTCCTACTTCAACAACTAGGTATCTTCTTATCTACTAATTTCCTTACTGTAAAATAAATTAGCATCTTGCAAAACATAATACACTTGATGGAATAATAAAGTCAAATTAATATAGCCCCCCGGGGGGCAGCTCAATTGGCAAGTGCCATGAAAATGAAGTTCCATGAGGTTTCGAGTTCAACTCCCCCCGACTTACAATGTGTGTCACGTATGGGGCCTTATGGGAACACCTAGAGGTTATAGTGGTAGCATTTGGATAACACGGCCACGTGCCCAACTAGTTGTTGATTCCTCCAGACATAAAAAAAAAAAAAAAAAAAAAAGTCAAATTAATATAGCGGAAGCAATAATGGAAACCAAAATCTTATACACAACACACAAATATATTTTTCCCATCAACTAATATTATCATTCAAATAACTTCAAATGTTATAAGGGATCCATTACTGGGAAAACAAACCACAAATAAATATAGAAAATTTTAGACAACACCTGCAAACACTAACAACTCTTGGTTTGTTGTACGATCCTGATGTTTCATGTTTCCCGAGATATACACAACTTTCCTTAATAAAAATTGTGTATACACTCTTGTCTCCATTGAAACCCATGTACACGTGCATAAAGACTATACGAGAAACTTTGTATGGTGTGAAATTGCTACTGCAACTCCAATATGTTGAAACCAACTTGTGGTTTCTTCTGTTCTCTATTCTCCCTGACCTATATTGATCCCTAGATGGAAGAAATTATACACCTATCCAATATCTTCTTGAATCACAATCCTTCATGATCCAACCCTCTATGTCAAAAGGTGTCTCCTCCTTTACCCTTTCCATGGTTTTATAATCTTAAGTTTTGATCTAACCCTAATATCCAAAGTGATTTATGGTTGATATTACTTCTCATCTCACTTGAGATCAATGGATAATATTTAATTCACTAATTCCAATTACTATATAATTTCATTAAATACAACTCAACTAATTAATAAAATCACCTTACATTAATAATTCCTTTAATTAAAGAAAAGTATCAAGGTAGAAGGCTTTTGGGTGACTTCCACACATCTAGACACTTAGACCTATGTGGAAATACTTGTTTTATGCTACAAACATCGACAAGGTTGATAAATCTAAGATGCACTAGGTCCACTATGTTTTTTATTGTTAAATAAGGCCCACTATGGTAGTTACTATTAAATAAATTTAAGGGGCCTCATTAAAGAATTTCCACTAGGTAGTTAAGAGGTTGTTATGATTAGGGTTCTATTTCTAGTTAGAAATATGCATTGATTTCTCCTTATTAATGCTGTGGAGTTTATTGTATTTGTAGCTTAGCTCATTGAGAGGTCACCCAACTTTAAGAGGAAAGTGAACATTAGTGTATGCCTTCCATAAAAGGATCATTGCAAGGTGTTTTTGTACCCTAAGGGTTTTTTATATTATTAAAGCGTAGAACATTTCTAATATGTTGTTTATGATTCAACTTATTGGATTAAGGATCATAAAAAGTGGTATCAGATCTTTTTATTGGGACAAAAAATAATATTTTTTTCTTTCTATTTTTCAAGTTTTCAAAGGGAAAAATTAGGGCTATGACATTTTTTGGAAGATTGGTTGTTGTCATTGATGTCAACCCTAGTCATTGGTTTTGGACCGCAATATTGATGAAGGTATTGAAGGACAATGTACATGCAGAAAAAAAACCCATGGATGGATATACATCACGTTGTTTCTAGTGGTAGGTGGTGTGTCACGTGGATCCTCATGTTTGAGGAGAAATGAATTTTTGAAGATGACAAAGTGAATTGAAGAAGGTAGTACATGTAGGCCCTGAAGATAATTAAAGAAAATAATTACAAAATAAGAAAGTGTCAAGTCGTCCCTAATGTTAAAAGGAAGTGACATAATTGGTATAAATAAATATCATTATGCATTCATTTGATACACAAGTTGAATTTTAGAGGAAATCATAAGAAAATAATGCGAGATTTCAAGGGAGGATGAAGTCTTTTGGTGATGTGTTCCAAGGTATGTTATTTACAGGTCATCTTACCAATTTTTCTATAAATTGTTTTCTACAACGATTCATATGGTGAAATTGCTATCGTATTCAGAAGACATATCAAGGTACCTATGGTAAATGTTTCAGCTATTGATTCTCTATAATTATGGAGATACACTTTGTGGAAGATAGGGTTTTTGACCAGTCTCGAAGCTAGTCAATAAACAGGTGTTCCGGGTAAAACAGTATTAACTTCTGCATAGAGAATCCAAATTAAGTGGGACCAATTTCATTGGTAAACATATGTACTTTAATTTAATTTGTGTGAGTTTCAGAATCTGATGTTAAATATTGAGCATGGTTCATTATGTACAAGTTCACTCTCCTGAATAAACCATAATTGAATAAAGTCTACCATTCTTTCTATAACTTCTTTTTGGGGAGGATTCAAGGAGTGAAACTTGGAGGAGTTTCATCGAATACATTGACTAATTTTATCTACAGGATCATATTATTCCAATAATTGAATAATTTCATAAATTGAAGAATTCTCAAGAAGCATTATCAGGTTCTATGTGATGGTTGGTTCATGGTGATGATTTAATGTAAAGTTTTATTATCTCTCATATATTCTTGGGTGGAAGGAAGGGGCGAGGATGGAGAGTTCAAACCTCTCTTGATATTGAAGAATTATATCTTCCTCTTGGAGGTTTATCCCTCCCTTTACATTTTGAAGTTGTAGCTACCTTTTTAAGTCATTACTTCCCTTGAAAAATAACTATTTATTATTTCTCATATATTGTGCATGGTGTATTGTGGTGTATTCGTGTAAATCTTATACTATTTTTCATTTCTCATCCGATATAATTGAATGGTTTAAGTATAAGATGAAAAAGGTTTTAAATTGTACTTGATACTGATTCACCCCCCTCTCAGTATCAACAATTGGTTTAAGAGCGGGTTTTAGTTTAACCACTGGAAGGAAAATCCTGAGTAGAAATGGATGACTGTGAGTAAATTTCAAATGGGATTCAAATATTTGATGGAAGAAATTATGCATACTAGAGTGATAAAGAAAAAATTTACTTAACAAATTTGGGAGTAGACATTTGGTACTTAGTTGTAAATGGCTATGTAATCCCAAATAATGCTCCAAACGATCCAAATGAGAATAATTTTATGAGTTGTAATTCTAAATCCAAACATGTTATTCTAGGAGCATTGGCACCAACTATTGCTAGCAAAGTGATGGGTTGCAGCACTACTAAATAGGCATGGAACAAACTCAAGAGTATCTACGAAGGTGATCCAAAAGTTAAGCATGTCAAGATTCAACAACATAGAGAAGAATTTGAAAATTTGAAGATGAACGAAAAGGAAGATATTGCAACATATTTTCTTATAGTTGATGAAGTTGTTAATTCTATCATAGGATTAGGTGAAGAGCTCGATGAATCCTTGGATGTACAAAAAGTGTTGAGATCACTTCTCTTGAAGTATGATGCTAAGGTCTCCACCATTGAAGAAACTAGGGACATGACCAAAATGAAAATGGATGAATTACATGGGTCTCTTATAGCATATGAAATGAGAACAGGTACAGAAAGTGACCAGCCAAATAATGAAGCAGCCTTTAAATCCATAAAGAAGACAAAAGAAAAGGATAACGACCTTGATGAAGAAATAACAAATTTCATAAGAAGGTTCCAGAAGGGAAGTGGAAGATACAAGGGTAAGTCTCCTCTCAAATTCTTTAACTGTGGTAGAATATGACATATTGTTGAAAATTGCTACTATAAAAAGAGAAGTCTCAACAATAAAAATAGCTTATACTCCAAGGATGATGACATCTCCTCATATGAGAGTGATGAAGACGATAATGATGGAGGAGAATTCTTGTTCATAACCCAAGAAACTGACGATGATGATCATAAGAATTCTAAAGAAGAAGAAATCATTTTTGAAGAATATTCAGATGAAGAAACCAACCTTGATTCCTTTTGGGAATACATAGACAATGCAGAGAGTGAAGAAGAAGATGAGAATCTTGAAAAGTTGAAGCATGTTGAAACTGAAAATAGCAAGCTTATAAACACAAACATAATACTAAAAGGTGAATTGAGCAGTTGTGAACAAGATAATTACAAGATTGAAAAGATCATTGATGGCTTGAAGGAACAATTAGAATATTATGAGAATTTGAAAGCATAATTGGAACACACAAAAGGGGATCAACTATTGACAATAGAAAAGTTGAAGAAGTTCGAAAAAAGAACTGAAAAATTAGATGAGATCCTTATCAATCAAAGATATCCAAATGAAAAGACAAGACTAGGATACAATGACAGATTGAAGACAAAAAAACAAGAGAAGGAAGATGAAAATGATGAAACCAAGACTCCAGAAAAAGTTTAACAACAAGATAGAAGACTAGAATTCAGAAGGAATGAGACATAAATAAGATCCTCTCCCATCAGGAATGAAAGCAATCATTATGAAGGAAACTACACAAGAATAGATCATGAACCTAGATGGACCACACCACAAAGAAGATCACTTACTCCCAGGTATCAAAATTTCTTTCTTGGACATTGTTATACTTGTGGAAATTTTTGACACAAGGAAATCAATTGTATAATCAATGAAAGACATAACTATGCAAGCTACATGGATGTTGAAAATAGTAGATACGGAAATGTTCGTATACCTGTCAAAAAAATTTATAATCAATTTGACCCATTAATGGATCAAAATATTGTATGTTACAAGTGCAATAATCTTGGTGACTGTAACGACCCCCTCGTTATGACGACCCAACTCTAAATTTTTTTTTGTTTTTGTTGCACTTAAGTTTAAAGAGTGCGTGAGCGCGTGTACAAGGGACAAATCAACGCGTTCGACTTTGAGTCCCCACCTGACAACAATTAAGACACAACCAAGATGAACATGAAAAGATGACAAGGACGTGCGACAAGTAACTGTATGCATAAATGACGAACCCACGATGATAAGTAGAACTGACTACCCGCCTGTCCTACCTACAAAAGTTAGGACCTCTAGGCCACCTAAGCAATACTCAAGCCCAGGTTCCCATCGAATTTAACCTTTTAAGGTCTCAGGGCGGGCGTCTGTTCTGAGGATTAAGGAGGTGTCTGCTTCCCGCCGGAATCAAGCAGACCCGACATTTACACGCCTCAACCAAGTACATCAACAATAATCTGAGTGACCGCAACCTCTATGGAAGGCGCATGGCAGAGGGATGCTGACGTCGACCCGCCAAGTCCAGCATCATGAAGGGGACAAGAACCCTCGTCCACTAAGTAATACTACTCTAATCTACTTAGTTCAAGGAACCTCCCATTTTAATCATCCAAAACCAAAGATTCAACCGTGCTAGGTTAAGACCACGATGCCATTGTATAGCATAAGATATCCCCACTACCACTACATTTTACTTTAAATGGACAAACATCGCCCTTACATACCGAAATGATCTTTTGCGTTGACATTAATCCTTATAGAGTACCATGAAAATAAAATACCGTAAGGCACCAGGGCCAAGACACAAGTTACTGTAACTTGCAAACTAGATAGCCATCATCATTACCATTAAAAGTTATCTAACCCTGACAATATCCTTAATTTTCATAAGCACAACGTTCTTACATAGCCCATGACAATATCAGGAAAATCATTACCCCCATAAATTACCACCACTGCCTAAAACCCGAGGAGATCCTTCTTAAATGAAAACCTGAGCAAATCCCTCTTAAATGACGTTATAAAGCAACCCGTACTTCAATTGAATGTATAACGCCATTCTTGTAATATTGAATACATCATAACTCAATTGCATGGTGGGAATAATAACATCAATTGGGTTACACACATGAATAAAGCATTTGCTAAATAACATGAATAACCCAAGAATGAAGCAATAAGGCAATTGCAAAATAACATTTTGTTTTGTGTAATGCAATTCTTCCTCCCAAATAACCCTCATGAAAATTCATTATTATTAGAAAATACTACAATGCCTTATTTTAATACTCAAGCTTAACCAATAATCACACTGCAAATTTAGTATTATCCTTAGCTTCATTGCAATCACCCTACATTACAATACCTTCCAATGATATTCACTGACAAACCCTTAATAATCATTCTTACATATCGTTACAGAAATTTCACTGTGCTACACTCAAGACTTTACGTTAATAATACACCCTAAGTAATATTCCATATTACATTCATCCTACTTATCCTGCATTAAGATGATAATCAATTACCTCTCCTATATTAGTATCAATAGTGAAATTTTAATTACATCACCATAAGGCTAGCATCATCGCCCTCTATACCATAATAACATTGCAAATAAAAAAAATGCTGAATTTATCCTTGTTGGGATTAATGACACTAGAACTATTGAACCCAACCATGATTAACCATGTACTTACTTTTAACAAGAGAGTAGTATTGAAATTCTAAACTAAGAGCGGCTTCTCCTTGCAACATTAATATATAAAATTCGGGGTTTAACATCATAATTTAAAATCAATGGAATGCCCATTGTAATTCGAGTTGTAGGGAAATTTCCGGGCTTTGTAAATTGAACCATGAAGACTACTCATTACAAATATTGAAATAAATAGTTTATGTTTACCATGGAGACTTAATCAACCGAATATTGAAATAAAATATTTTATGGTTACCATGAGAAATTAAAGTCAATCTAATATTGAAATAAAATGTTTTAGGTTTACCAAGAGAAACGAAAATCAATCGAATACTGAAATAAATTATTTGATGTTTACCAGGAGAAAATAAAATCCATCGACTATTGAAATAATATAATTTAGGTTTACCAGGAGAAATTAAAATCAATCCAAGACGTAGGGTAAATCGTTCTGCAGAGAAATTCCTCCTAGCGAAGGTTATGCGTGCAGGCCAGAAATCGAGGCAACCCTACTAAACTTAAATGTGAACATCTATTGAATACCAGCTGGAACAAGGCATTGATCGTAACGCTGTTAATCATGACCGGCATTTATGCAAAGCAACTGTTAAGTCATTTTGAATATTTAGGGGCAGTTAATGAGGCCTTCAGAAAATAATTAAGGCGCCATTAAAGAGGCTTAGGAAGATTACTAATTTACTATTCTTTTTTTTTCCAAAGAAAAATACTCAATTTATATTTAATATAAATCCATTTACAGTCAGCAGCGTGCAATTCATCACTGCCCAAGAGCCGAGCAGGCTGAAAGCAGAAGAAACTATATAGCTGCCAAAACGAAGAGGGGCAAAACGACAACGAGACTCGCTGGCATGTTCAAGAATAACCGGCCTGTCACTGTACAGAATCCTGTTTTCAAACACAGTCAGCCCATTATCAGTCCAACCAAAAGCGGACAGGTAACCTGCTCAGGATTCTCTATATCCAGTCTTGTCATCAGCCACCGATCGCCTCCATACAGAAGCAGGCAGTAAAACGAGCTCTGAAGAAACTAATCGGATGCTCATTTACTATTCTTACTACTAGCAATTGTATCGTTTTACATTATCCTTAGGATTTAGATTAATTATATAAAATTTCATATTCACTTATGCGTTCAGATTAGATAGCTCAAGGAACATTTTATTTTTCATATAGACCCTAGGTCATAATGATATGGCTCGCCGGCTCAATGCAGATCTGTCAATTGGGGCCTTTACCAAGGAAGCCTATGTAGAAGACAGAGGTCATTTCTTGCATTATAAGATTTAACCTGACATTTACCTCATTCAAGGATTCAATTACCATTTGGACGAACAACAGAGGCAGTGAACCGAGATCTGCATGTAAAGGGATGAAAACCCGCCTGCGAACCCCAAACCTACCGGTAAAGGGATGAAAACTCGGTCTCCAATAAAGGGATGGTAAATCATTAAATTATTTTCGCGCACGCACAATTAACAATCCACGCATGCTACGCTCTCATCATGTATGCAACGTTGTACGCATACCTGGAATCTGTGTTGATTGCAGAAATAACGCAATAACTGGGGAAAGGAAGAGCTAAACTCGAGATGGTAAAAGCACGCTAAGGCAGTGTCTTAAAGCCGCCGCGATCGTGGGTAGAAGTGGCCAGCCCATGCAACGCATTAGGTAAACGGTTGTCAGGAACACACACAGGGAACGATGACCAGTCGAGGATAAAACCACCGGTTGACAGTTAAGGTTTACCGCCAGGTAGCACGCAGTCCTCTCAAGACGGAGCTCATTGCCTTGGTGCGAACTCACAGTCACGGCATTAAACCCAACACACAGTCAAGTTCTGAAGTTTTAATTGTTTTGGTGAGCGAGCCATTGGAATATCCCATATCTTCCCACAACCAGCGTTAAAAAGACTGACATCAAAATCAGAATGCATTACAGCGATTGTGCACTCAGGGGTGACACGAAAAGTCCATGGGGGTATGGAATGCCAGCATTTAACCAAAAATGCCCTGGGCAAGGAAAGAAATGCCCATGGGATTGCTTCTGCCCACAGAGGATGAAACCCCGCAATAAGTTAAGGAGAAGGCCCACGGTAAAACTGTCACAGTAAATAAGAACGCCCAGAATAAAAAGGGAAATACCCACTGTAAAACCTAGAAGCCCCAACTGAACATAACGGCTGGAACAAATGCAACGGACCCAGAAATTCAATGCTACGCACAGAGAAGACACGAAATGCCCATAATAATATTAAACGCCAGTAGCATCATAAAAACGCTCAGAACCAAACCCAACGCAGAGCATGTTCATTTGTAAATTTTTTACACCGGTATAAACCACAGGCAAGAAGGATTGCAGAGCCACTGACAGTAACCACTGAAATGGCAGTCCATAAACTAAGTTATACAAACCCTGGAACTACCAGTGCATACAGTAACCATTCTACTCTACAAATTAGATGAGCGTACCTGGTCTTCCGCCCGCTTGATGACATTCGTGCACTCCGCATACTCCTACCCCATTCCGCTCCCGCTTCTGCTTGCCGACAACAACGAACTCACCGGTACCTCCCAGCCAAACGCTAGGGGTACTCTTCTTCCCCCTCAGCCCCCCGAGCCGCAAAGGGGCCACACACAACCAGAGAGTCACTAGCTCCTCA
>ML784282.1:97870-111681 GCA_009831015.1 Picea engelmannii | reverse complement strand
TCAGGATGCACCACGTGCTCCAAGGGTGCCACTCACCGACTGAACTGATTGGTAGACCTCTATAACCCCTGGAGTCAATACTCCGCCAGGTGAGCTAGTAGGAGACTAAGGGCTCTAAGGAATAAGGCCCCTTCCTTATTGCGTGCCCCTTAGAATCATCGTGAGCGACTGCCGCAGTCGGCCCTCACGACATCGTGGGTCCTCTCGAACTAGGTAATCGTTAACCTACAGATCGAGCCACGGCAGGAGTGCTAGCAGGAGGTGGCAGGGCTGCTGTCCACCCCTCTCCCTCAACCTCTCTGCAATTGTGTGTGGCCCCTTTACTCCATATGTGAGTCAAGTCGACAAGCTATCATCATCCTGCATCACCAATAATCATGTCAGAAATGTCAATATCAAATCATCAATCAAAGGAAACATCATAATAAACATATTAACCGAAAATCACACTCCCTGACTCAGTCCGGAGTCCAAGGGGTTCTACCGATGCCTCGGCATCCTCAAGATCAAAAACCCTGCACACTCAATCCAACTGAGTCAATAGCACCTGTCTACATCAAATAGGGACACATCATGTCATCTGTCAATCACATCATAATCGAATATCATAGGTCTAACATCAAAAAGGGTCCAGATCACTTGCGAGCAAGTGTCCTCAAATAACAAGTGTTCTCAGTGGGCCAGAGGGGGATGTTACAGTGACAAAGAACAAGATTGCAGAGAGATGAATGAAGATAATCGTATGAAAAATGTATGTATACCAACTACAACATGGAAAAGGAAAGAAATTCCAAAAAATCAAAACTATCAAATAACATTAGTCACTAAAGAATGCAAAGAAGAAGATGAATGGTTCATAGACAGTGGGTGTTCATCTCATATGATCGGAGATCAAAGAAAATTTGTCATATTGAAGAAAAAGGGTGGAAATGTTGCATTTGAAGATGACTCATCTACCAAAATGCTTGGAAAAGGAACTGTAAATCTTGGAATTGAAAATGTAAAAGCAGGAAAAGTCCTATTGGTTGAAGATATAAAGCATAATCTCCTCAGTGTCAGCAAAATATGTGATCAAGGATACACTGTTACATTTGACTCCCGGAAATATAAAATCAGAGAAAATAAGTCAGGAAGATTGGTTGCAACTGCAACAAGAATACCTGACAACATATACATCCTAGACATGAAGAAGAGAGAGAAGACAAAATCCACACAAAAGGATTCCAAGGAATAAAAATTCCCAAATACCAAAAATAAGGATGAAGTATTATCAAGTGTCACATGTTTAGGGTGAGCAACCCCAAAGAAGAGAGTTTCCTTTTGTCATTAAACTCAGGGGGAGAAGCCCTACCCTTTTCCATTGATGTCAAAGGGGGAGATAAATTGTTATCATGATGATAGGGGGGGCATGTGTGTTGCCATCAATGACAAAGGGGGAGATTGTTGGAATATTGGTTGTTGGAATTGATGTCAACCATAGTCATTGATTTTGGACCACAAGATTGATGAAGGTATTTGGACATGAAGGAAAATGTATATGCAGAAAAAAAATCCATGGATGGATAGTGTACATAATTTTTTTTCCATTGGTAAGTGGCACATCACGTGGATCCTCATGGTTGAGGAGAAATGAATTTTTGAAGATGAAAAAGTGAATTGAATAAGGAAGTACATGTAGGCCCTGAAGATAATTAAAGAAAAGAATTACAAAATAAGAAAGTGTCAGGTCAGCCCTAATGTTAATAGGAATTTACATAAATGTTATAAATAAATTTCATTACACATTCATTTGATACACAAGTTGAATTTCAGAGGCAATCAAAAGAAAAGAAGGTTGGATTTCAAGGGTGGATGAAGTCTTTTGGTGATGTGTTTCAAGGTATGTTATTTACAGGTCATCTTACCATTTTTTCTATAACTTGTTTTTATAGAATGATTCATATGGTGAAATTGCTATGGTATTGAGAAGGCATATCAAAATTGTCAGTTCTTTATTCGATATAATTATGGAGATACACTATGTGGAAGATAAGGTTTTTGACAAGTCATGAAACTAGTCAATAAACAAGTGTTCCAAGTAAAAGGTCATAACTTATGCATAGAGAATCGAAATGAAGTGGGACCAATTTCATTAGAAATATTACAGATTGTGGTTTCTTGTATGTGAGTTTTAGAATCTGCTATTAAATATTGAGTGTGGGGCATTCTGCACAAGTTCACTCTCCTCAATAAACCATAATTGAATAAAGTCTACCATTATTTCTATAACTTATTTTTGTGGAGGATTCAAAGAGTGAAACTTGGAGGAGTTTCATAGAATAAATTGAATAATATTATCTATAGGATTAGAGTATTCCAATAATTGAATAATTTCATAAATTGAAGAAGTCTCAGGAAGCATTATCAGGTTCTATGTGATGGTTGGTTGATGGTGATGATTTAATGTAAAGTTTTATTATCCCTAATAAATTCTTGGGTGGAAGGAAGGTGCAAGGATGGAGAGTTTAGACCTCTCTTGATATTGGAGGATTGTATCTTCCTCTTGGAGATTTATCCCTCCCTTTACATTTGCAAGTTGTAGCTGCCTTTGGAAGTCATTACATCCCTTGAACAATAACTATTGATTATTTCTCACATATTGTGCATGGTGTATTGTGGTGTATTGGTGTAACTCTTATACTATTGTTAATTGCTCATTGGATATAATTGACTGATTTAATTGTAATTTGAAAAATATTTTAAATTGTAGTTGATGTTGATTCACCCCCCTCTCAGTATCAACAACATTCAGATCAATTTTTGTATCTTAATTAGTATAATTTGAGGAAACAATATATATATATATATATATATATATATATATATATATATATATATATATATGAGTTCATTTTATAAAATTACTTAGTTTTAAAAAAATATCTAAGTTGGAATTTAGGAAGTGAAGATATCGTTGATTTAAAATCAATTGTTATAGGGTTTTTTGTGATGGATTCATGGAATGCAGAGCACATATATTTTGATAGGATGCTCATATTATTTCTAGACCAATGCCATTGGAAAGATCAATTTTTCTTCTTTGATTTGGTATATTATATGATATATTTCTAATCAAAATTGAGTGTTTTATAACCCTTACAAAGTTTCTCCATCAATACCTTATCTCTCATACTCACAATGTCTTATGGTGTCTTACAAGGATATATTATCTCCCCCAATTAAGGAATATCCAATAATATATTCATCTTATACAAACAATGCAAATTATGTAGAAGAAGTCCCTCCTATAAGTTTTCTTAAAGAATCTATGGATTATGAAGAGCATATCAAACAATGGTTATACAAAGTAGAACAAATTCATCCCCTTGAAGGAGTTTGTGTAATGCACCTACAAATGGAGCATCAAATACAAAAAATACATGAATCCTATAAAGAAAACTAAATGACGAAAATTTGCAGTGATCTTGATGATGAGTATACAAGTGACATATGTTATGGTTGGTATGATTTAGAGAAGGCTTGTGAGGAATGGTATATGGACAGTTGTAATTTCTAGGAAAACAATTACTTCTAGATTATATTTGATGAGTCTACTCTACCTTATGGAAATAACATTTTTGAATAAAGTCAAGAGACAATTATGAATAACAGTTTTAAAATTTCATGTTCTCTAGTAGTAGTGTACCTTCCAGATCCACATTTAACCTTTTGCACTATTGAGGACAATTTTTTGGATATGTTTGGATATATATATGTGGATCCACATGATTGTGTTAGGCATTTGGAGAATAATTCTTAGCTAGGTATTGATCTTGGTTATATTTAGTGGGGAATCAACATGAGATATTGGACATGGAACCCAAGTTTTTGGACAAGCTCCTTGGATTACTTTAGTATTGCATTTTATACTTGCACATGGGGAATTGGTTACTTCAATATGGTAGTTAGAACTGATACTTGGGCCCCAAGTTTATGGTTGAAATTGTAGGAATATCTCATCATGGTGGATAGAAATTGTGCATGGGACCCTAGTTTCTTTTTACTTACTATAACATTGTGGTCAATAGTCATCCATGGAACCCTAGTTTATGGTTGTACCTCCTCACAATAAGCTTTGAGGGAAACACTTTTCTCATGGTTTTTTAAGGGGGATGAAATGTTGAGATCCTCCCTATGGATGTAATTGAAGGACGAAGGGCCCATAGTAGATTAATAATAATGGAGGTGAATCAATGCAAGGTGTATTAATTCCACTATGCTTGTTATTATTAAATATGGTCCAATATGATAGTTAGACTTAAATAAATGTAATGGGGCATCATTAAGAAGGATCCTCTAGGAATTTAGGATTTTTTTGTGATTAGGGTTCTCTTGTTAGTTATAAATAAGGATGGAGTCTTCCTTATGATGGGTGCATTGTTTGTTGTATTTGGAGGTTAGCTCATTGAGAGGTCACCCAACTTTAAGAGTAAATTGAATATGAGTATAATTCCTTCGATAAAAGGATCATTGTAAGTTGTTTCCCTACCTTAAAGATTTTTTATATTAATAAAGTGTGGATTGTTTATGATATCTTGTTTATTGGGTTAAGGATCATAAAAATTAAATAACTAGGGTTAACATCCTTAATAAAGTTATTAGTCTTAGTTAACATTATATTCTTGCAAAGATCAAAATAAGGGGATTGCATTATATGTGGGTGGAACTAACAACTTGAAACTATGATAGGATAACATATGGGATTTTATAGTGGTAGAAACATTTCAAATACATCATTTTATAATGTATCTATATTTAGTGTTCACACATAGACACACCTTACTACAAACAAGTTGTAGTGAATACAAGTGGGGAATGTTAAGAAACCAACCATACTCATATTTACAACAAATCAACCATTATGTCAGTAGAAAGAGAACTACTACTCTAAACATGCATGTAAAAAAAAAATATTATAACAATTGAAACTTATATAGTACTACCAAATGAAAATCTCTATAACCAATATAATATAACAATAAAAAATAAGATAGAAACGTTTATAGCTATACAAAAA
Source organism: Picea engelmannii (assembly GCA_009831015.1). NCBI lineage: Eukaryota > Viridiplantae > Streptophyta > Pinopsida > Pinales > Pinaceae > Picea > Picea engelmannii. Next base: position 106,625 of record ML784282.1, on the reverse strand, counting down.
TTTTCAAAATCCCATTTGTAAGGTCCTCTTATAGAAGGGTGTGGGAATATTCTCCCAAGTCATCAAGGAGACAAAATTTAGGGTTTCTTTGACACCCAAGAGTCGCACTAGTTGGTCAAGTGGGTGCCTTGGTCATGTGAACACGATAATGGGATTTAGCAAGCATGAGCTGAAGCACAAGGCTAGGCGCACCAAAGAAGTTGAATCCCACCCAAGGTTGTAGTGCACTAGTCCTAAGAAACATGAAGTTTTATGAGCACATGGGTTCAATTGCGTGCATGGGTCCATGAAGGGGGAAATTATTTTGTTTGGGTGTGTTTTTCTGTGAAGGGGAATGACACACCGAAAGTATGTGAATATTTGTGAAGGTGACGTTTGGAGTTCATATAAAATAACAAGGGAACACAACCAAGAAAAGATAAGGAAGAGAGAAAGATCAACACTAAGGTTCTGAAGCACATTTAGACAAAGAGGGGCGAGCTCTATCAAGGAGACAATTCACTCCACATGGGAGGACTTGTGCTGACTTGACATGATTCTATGGATAGATTTGGGGAGACCTTGTTTGAGTTGAGTCTAGAATCATGCAGGGTGACTTTGGATGTTGGGGATGTCTTGTTGTAGGTCTATGTGAGGCATGCTATGAGTCATAATTGCAGCTCTGTGTGAAGTCTTGTGAGAAAGAAAAGACAATGAGTCTATGGTGGGAACATGTCTAGTGCATACTGTATGATTCAATTTTTTTTTTACGATGGATGAGTCTTTGGTTGAAGAATATGTCTAGGAGTGTCTTGGTCAGGTCAGGTGAGTCAGGTGACTCTGCCCAGGTTTTAAACTAAGCTAGTAGTGATCATATTGTAAATTTTTCTTGATAATAAGACTTAGTCGTGTGTTAGGGAGATCTTGTTCCTCCCTATATCCATCTGTCTCTTGTTTTTTTCACAAGTTTCTCTTCATTTCTTGTATCTATGCTTAATTAACATAGTGTTAAGACTATTAAAAAATTATCTAAGTATACAAGTGAGTTTCACTAGAATAGAATGTGACTTTCCTGTAGCCTAGAACATAGTATGGGTATGCTCTAGGTGAATAGGTGTAGTCCAAACAAAGTATCATTGGTGTTTCTAAGCAGCCAAGTGAGAACCATCATGATGTCGCATGCCCTTAAGAGGTTCAAAACTGTGATATTGTGGAATGTGTCCTATGGAGACACGAAAAATGGTATCAGATCTTATTCATCGTATATTTTGAAGAAGGGTAGATGATCCCTTCACCACTATCTCGATGATATATGGTATCAGAGAAAACTTAGAAACAATTTGTTGAGCTCTTCACCACTACATGACAATATATGGTATCAAGGACGATTTGTCTCTTCACCACTACCACAGTCAGAATGTTAGTGTTGAGGCACACTACAGTTGGTTTCATAATTTGTTGTAGAGATAGTTCCTTGGGAATGTTCACATAATTGGTGAGAAGTTCGGTGGGAATCTTCGCAGACTTGGTGAAAAGCTCGATGGAGTCAAGTGGTTCATCACAAAGGAATTGCATCAGACTTACGACAAATTTTATAGTTGATAGTGCGGTGGAAGGTTTATATGGGCACACCTGTTGTATATACATAGAGAAAAGTTTGTGGTGAAATGAAGCACTTAGGAAGGGTAGGTCATAAAAAAACTCATTGCAAAGTTCATTATAGGAATTGTCACAAATTTGATCATAGAGGGTGATCAAAAACATGATTTTGAAGAGGATCATTTTTGGGTTGATGAGTTGAAGCACTTGCGTGATTTGGATGACTTGATGCGACCTAGAGAAGCTTTGAAACAAGGTAGTTAGTTGGGAACATTTTCATCATGACATCTTTATGGTACGCGTCATTGAGAACAACATTTGAGTTGATACGGGTTTTTGTACAAGTGGGTTGAATGTAGCCTTCAGATGAGGTGATTCTTCGTAGAGTTAAAAAAGTCATCTAACAACGGTATAAATTGGCCATCAAGTGGTGTGTACATCGTTCCTTGAAGAAATAAAGGTGCATAGATGGCAGTATATTGGAGATGAGTTCGATCGGTTGCATGGGAAGTTTGGGACTTAAATGTATTTTTGAGGTGGATTGATGGACTCACCCTTGTATTGTAGCGAAGGTGCTATGCATTCTTATGGAGCTATACATAGTGATTGAGGGGAGTTTATGTGGAGAGTCGGTGGCTTGGTAAAGTGAAGGTTTAGGAAAACATACTTAATCCATGGGTGCCACCAAGAATGTCTTTGGGAAGGTATGGTTGGTTTTGAGCTCTTATAATTCCTATGTTTTGCAGTGAGCTCTTTGAAGGAAAGTGTGATGACTTGGTGGTTCAAGTTAAATATGTTTCCATGGTGAAAACCAAAAGAATTGAGGGTGGCTCAAGCAGTGCAGATTCAAAGAATTCATGTAGGAGTTGGGATGCCTTGACTTGGGTGAATGTGAAAATATATTGGGGTGAACTACATGAACGAGTCTTGTGGTGTAATTAGGAAAATTTAGATGTAGTTGTGGAGGTGACTTGAGGAGTTTTCTATCTCTTAGATGAAGTAACTTGGTGTGTTGGTTCCCTAACCAAATTTTTTGGGTCATGTGATAACTTAAAAGTCACGATGATAGTGCCATATTTTGGATGCTTGTGGAGGTGAAAGGAAATTTTGTTCTAGGATATGGATGGAGTCAACAAAGAAGTCAACCAAGAATTGTTGGGAGTTGACTTGAATGGAAATAACACAAACCAAGTTACTTGGGTGGTGTTCACTTTCCTTTGGTATGGGACATTGGATGAGGAAAAACGTACCTTGGTGACTTGTGGATGATTGTACGATGACTCAATGATCCAAAGTGGGTCGTTGATTGAGGTTGAAAGGAGTATTAGTTTGAAGATGTATAAGGAATAAAATTTATTTGGGGGTGAATCATTCTTCTTAAAGAACTTTGGACAGTTCGTTCAGATGTTTGAGAAGTGTGGGTGTGTTGACTACACTCATCGCAGATGTTGAGTTCCAGATGGGTGATTCAAGAGAAGAAGGCTAGTTAAGGAATTTTCTTAGTTTGGAAGATTATGCAAATAAGCATATTCAACATGAAGAGATTACTTGGTCATGAGTGTTTCACTTTCTTTGGGAAACATGGTTTAGGGTGAATCTTGACCATTCCAAATCATAGAGAGGTAGATGCAAAAACATGGTTAGGTGATGAAATAATGGGAAAAGGAAATTTGGATGTTCAAATCCTGGAGAAAATGGGACATTTCATATTTGAAGATGAAAATGAAGATGAGGAGAATTCAACCAAGTGATCCATTCTTGTGGAATTCATTGAAAGTTGAGTCGTAAGGGTAGATTTGGTTGGATGTGCGAAGAAATGATGCATGGTGATTTACTTGATTCTTCACTGAATGGTATGCGATGTGGACTATGTGATTGTAGAAGATTGGATAAATGTTCCATGAGTTGGGTAGTGGAGTGAGGTTATCGTCGATGACTTTTTTTGGGGGTGACTTCATAGTATAGCAAGGTGAGGGGAGATGTTTCCTTGGTTTGATATTGCTATGTGGATGCAATGAATTACGGAAGGAAGTGAGCAAGCTTTGGGCATGTTGTGCATTCTCAAGGAATGAACATGATAGTTCAACACTTGGAGATTTGGTACATGGGAGCACAACTAAGAGGTCAAATTATATATGTGCTAATAGGTTTTAAGTGAAACACTTAAACATTGTGGATGATCTCCTTGATGAACATTGGATGTAGCAACAATAAGCAAAGGGTGGACACTTTCCTTAGACTTTGAAGTTGGACAAAGTCATGGAATTTGCAGATAGAAAAATAGTATGAGGACATGCATATGTCCATGCTCGTGGATTGGGCATGTGCTGACGGGCGAAATTGACCGTCCGTCAACTAAGAGAGTGGAACCGGTCCGGGGTTGTCTAATAACCCAAGCCATTTGGAATGAACCACCCTGACGGGTTTAGCGGCTTTGTTAGCCGATCTAAGGTCCTAAGAAAACAAAAATAAAACTAATCTAAACTAACTAATCTAACTAAAACTAAATAAAACAAACTAAACAAACTATAAATAAATAATACAAGCTAATAAACTAATCTACTTAAAACTAACTATTAAACAAACAAACTAAAACAAATTATTAAAACAAACTAAACTAATCTAACTATTTTATAAATACAATCTACTAACTACTACTATGCTAACTACTAATTAATTAACTATCTAACTACTAATTGAAATATAACTTATTCACAAAATATACAATATCTACAATTTACAGATTTAATTAAAACCTGCAAAACTCAGTTGGATTATGCCCTAAGACAATGAAAGATATTTTTTGGTTTTTATAGTTTTATGAACAAGAAATAAAACAAAAATCTAATTAAACTAAAACACTAATCTAAACTATAAATATATCTAATCGAATCAACGAAAATAATCACAAACTAACCCGAAAATACGCTCCAGGTTTGTCCTGTGTATGATGACTGTACTAGCAAATCGGAGGAAGGAAACTCACACCGAATAGTCCAGAAGCTTCTCGTAAACGATAGCTTCAATGCTCTTTGAGTTTGTTTACAGGACAAACAAGACATAAAAAATCATAACAATTATATAATTTATAAATCTCTGCAATTAGGTAAACCTGTTATGCAAAGACTTATAGTGAATAATTCAATTGATGAAGAAGAGAAATCTGTCATTCACAAACTAAATCAAGTAATTGCTATGTTTTTAAATACTAGAAGAAATCAGATATGGATTATATTCATTAAATCATATCATTTGCAAAAGACTAAGATAGCTAAAGTAGTCATTAATCAAATGAAAATTGCTAAACTTAAACATGAAACAAAAGATTGATATTATGAAAGCTAAAGATGTAGCAGAACATCAACTTCTGTCTCAGTCTGTATTAGATATCCATAATCCTGGTTCTCCCAAAAGCAAGGATGATCCTTATTACAAAAAATAATAAGTAGTTAAAGGTTTTCCACAGGGTAAAACCTCCTCGTGGAAGTTATAAAACTGTTTACATAAATCTGGGAAGATATCCCAAAGTTGTCTAAACTAGGAAACTAAAATAAAACTAAAACATCCAAATATCCTCTAAACTATCCATCAAATCCCATGCAATTCGAATTCACCTGAAAAGGACCAGAAATGAACAAATTAGAAGGATCTTTTATTAATAAATGATACAAAATTTAATTCTGTAGACTAGCTACAGAATCCTCTGATTCTGTAGCTAGTCTAAATAAAGATACAAAATCAGAATTGAAATTAATTAAAAATCTTTTAAGGAGATTTAATTCAATTATCATCCAATAATTATTTGAAAACGAATCATAAATCGAAATCGTTATCCCATTATGAACTCAAACAGGATCCACATCATTTAACCGAATACAGAGATAGGAATACTCTGTTTCGATTATTGTCATAAGTCGAGTAAATGAAATCATATGGAACATCATCGTAATCGTTTCTCAACAAATCGAATCAATGAGATTGTTTTGATATTCAATTGAAAACAAAACAAATCGCAAACACTTCGTTATACTTGTCTTATCAACATGAGAGAAAATCGAATCGAACAAGATTATTTTCAAATCACGATAACTGTATAGCAAGCGATTTAAGTTGTGAGCGAATCCAAACCATAACTAACTCATAACAAAATCGTAACAGGATTAATCAAACAGAGTTCGTTATAGATATCCGATCATTTGTTTTTATAAACTGATTGACCTTGACCAAAATCATTTCATTCAAATGAATCGTAACCGGATTTGGTAAAAATAACACAATCAATCAATTGGTTTCAAAACCCATCGAATCCAACAGTTATGAGATCGATTATAATCAAAACAAATGGCAAGCAACTATTACATTGCCTTGTCAACAAGAAATATGCATTCGACAAGATCATTCCAATCGTTATGACTGCGTTGACATAGCAAATGGTTCATGCCACGAATAGATCAATTCAGAGTGGTGTGAAAATTAATTGAAATAAAATCATAACAGGCTCGAATGATTGACATTAGAATTCATAATTTGTTATGGCCAATTGGGCAAATAGGGTTGATCGGATTAGATCAAAACAGAATCGTTCCAATCAAACGAATCAATTGGCTGAGGTTTAGCATAGTTGTCGTGAATCGAATCCATTCCATGATTCGGGCACACCTGCATAAACTTAAATGAACATATTGTTTTTATAAAAACAGAGTAGTTCATTTCCCAGATTAAAATTGAACAGAGCAATATTTCAACCTTGAAAATTGTAAGACAGAGGATATCGTAACAGCCAAACTCAATCAAATCGTTTACCAACCATAGCATAACAAAATCAAATATGAACACGATTAAGTTCTAAACTGGGTATGAAAAATTTCCTTTTTAAATCGGATACAAACCAATCCATTCGAGGACAAGCTATTAATTTTGTCAACTTAATAAGGCAAACCAGTCAATCAAATCTAAACGCAGACCACTCAAATCTAATCAAAATCTATTGATTGCTATACTGGGAATGATGAGATCGTATATCGAATCAAAATTTCTTTTTATTCAAAGAAAAACTATATATAGAATGCACGCATTATACATAAACATTCAAGATGTAAACAAAACTATTTAAAAACTGAATTCAAATCCTTATATCAACCAAGATTATTTACAAAAAATACTGATGTCAAAACCATACCTTTGTAGCGACGAGGCTCCTTGATTATACCAGCTTGGAATTTACAACAGCCGTGGCTGATTCCACATTTTTGAACAGGATGGAGCCGGTTGTCTTTTGCTTTTTATCCACTGCTTGGAGCTTGGATCTTTGACTGGTTAGCACTGCAATTTGTTCTTCTAATGATTGAATATTCGATTGGAGTATCAGAACATCAATATAATATCATTCTAACCATGAATTGCATTGGTCACAGGGTGACTGTGTGGGTTTCGAGGGTTTGGCCAAATGATCGAGGGTTTCACGAGGCAACCTAATACCCGAGTAGTCAAGGTCATTCTTTCGGCAGTAGGAGATGTAAGGGTACAGGCGGTTTGGTCTTGGTTTCGATTACCACAGGTTTATCAACCTGTACAGGGTCGGTGTCCTCAAAGCCATTACGGGCGATGAAAACCCTCCAACTATCACCCTGCAAGCTCAAATGATAAACAACGATGAGCTTAATAAGCCTATGGTGGAATAGGCTATTGTCCGCCTTGTGCCTCTTAAATCTTTTCGACATCTTATACATGCAACGATGAAAGTATAAAGGCATGTTTAGAGGATACCCTATAAAAATCATTAGCAGACGCAGGTGTTAAAGGAACACAAGTCTGTATCGACCTTCACAGGTCACCAACTTCTTGACTAGCATTAATAAGTCGTGTCATCGTGGTTTGAGCATATATATAGTCATACCTCTGTCACAAGAGGTGACTTTGCGCGATAGAAACAGTAATTTCCATGGCACTTCCTCAACCTTGCAATTCTTAAAGCAACGCAGTCCCAAGGTAGGTAACCCCGTAGCTGAGCTGGTAAACTGTTCATCGATCTCTAACTGTATATCACCGACCTTGGCTCGACATCCATCGAAATTCATGGAAAACTGTCGTGCTACACAAAGGTTAAAACTCTCAAATCGTTTCACGAAGGTAAGCCATCCATTGTCCTCCAAATCTTGGCGGGCATTGTCAAACATTAACAGGGCTTGGCTGCCATTGGGTTCGACTCGCACGACTGGTGCCATGGAGCCAAACACATGGTAAGGGAAGGGTTTGGATTCACTAACACACACAGGAGCAGAGCTACCCGAGCTAACAACAATGAACGAGCAAAAGGGATAAGAATAAATGCGAGCATGTGAAGGTGGTGGAGTCTGCCATGCAAAATATTCATTACCCAAGTACAACCATCGATGTACATAACTGTTCAATCCATAAGAGTAGTTCAACCATTAAGTCATGTGTACAACTAATGAAATCAAATGTGTATGCCAACGCGCGCAAGCGTTATGCCATAGTGTTTAAACATCCGATATATAAATCAAAGCCAAAATCAACTATGCGCCAATGTATATAATCAATAGTTTAACCAAGGTGCCAAACGATTTTCATATAGTTGACAAGCCAAAAGTTATGAAAATATTAACATAAGGATCATATCATATATATATATATAAATTTAATCATAACCCCTATGAATTTCCATAAAAACGCAAGTCAAACAAAGTGCAAATCCAAATGATAAATTCCTTACAAACTCAATAAAACCAAGTTATACAATCAATCGAAGTATGAGAACTGATTAGAGGATATTGCCAATTGTATAATGATCAATAAAAAGGTAAGCACAATAGGCATAAGGACAAAAGAGATATTGACAGTTTAGATAATCATCGAAATGCGACTTCAAAAGGAGAAGTTTTCAGGCTTACAGTCATGAAAACTTAACGAAGACAAATGTGCAAATGTCGCAAAAAATGAAAATGTCATCTATTTGAAAATTGCGACAGAAGCTCGATGTTTGCGAGACATAGGTGTAGGCAGCTTAATAGACAATAGGAAAAAGTGAGTTGGCTGCCAACAATGGCGACACACTGGTAGAAGCAGTTATCTCTGTCAAAGAAACAAGTTCAGATTAGGACAACAAAGATAATTTCAACTCAAAAATAACAACCAGAAAATCGTACAAACATCATCA
>ML784282.1:28307-97820 GCA_009831015.1 Picea engelmannii | reverse complement strand
AATCAGAAATAAGCAGATAAAAAGAATCTCTTGAACTATGATAATCAACAATGGTATTCTCAAGACAATTCTCTTCACTTTCTTTAAAACTCTTACTCTGTTTTGGTGATGAATTCCTTAACATAATATGATCATTTGGATTTACCTTTTGTGTGATAGATAATTCGGAATTTATGTGACCAACATCTAGTCTTTCCTGCGAACAAAGTGCGTTTTGAGGATGAAGGTTTAAGGTTTCTTCTTCTCTAATCAATTTCATAGGAATACTAGAACATTCAAGAAGATTTTCATCGCTTAAGTGTTCTTCAATGAATGATTTTAAATGTTGATTAGAGCATGAATTACAAGAATGAGGGTATTCACCCTGAGCCAGAAACGAATCATCTTCCATATTAGTCTTAGACTGAAAATACAATGATTCAAAGGAAGAACCAATTTGGTTGTCAATAAGAGCCTCATCAATAGATTCTACCTTCCTAGCTTGTTCAACATTATCGGAAGAATTTTTCTCTTCTTGCGAAGAAGATCGGATTGTTCTTGCAGTTGAGTGATAGGATTTGCAATTGGTTCTTCGTTCGTGATTAAACATGACTGGATGGAAGGGATGGAAGCATTATAGAGGAGATTTAATGTCAATGACATGTCATCGAGATTAAATTTATAGAGGATATGATAGACTCTTGTCAAAAAGTCTTTTGAAGATGAATCGTCGTTGATTAGCGAAGTATGAAATTCTTCACATAATTGATCAAAATCATAAATTTCAAACGCATTTAGAAACTCATCTACAAATTGAAACCAATAAAAAATGTGACATGCCAGAAAGGATTCAAACCAATGTTTGATCCGATCCCTAAATGTAAAAGAAAACAACCTACATAAAACTCCTAAATCTGAGATGCCATGTTTGATGCATTTGCACCAAAACTTGTTAAGGTGGTCTTTAGTAGATAATTTGCCTTTGCCATCAAAGGTGAGTTTGTACAAGCATGAGACTGTCTCGTTGGGAACATCGGGTAATGAGAAGTTGAAAGCATGTTCCAACACAGTGGTTTGGGGAGCCATGGGGAAAATTGAATACATTAAAAATAAAGGCTCCTACAAGGCCAGCTTGTCAGTCGGACCTCCTTCTAGCGCCATTTGTTGACGGGAGAAATTGACCATCTGTCAATTGAGAGAGTGGAACCGGTCCGGGGTTGTCTAATAACCCAAGCCGTTTGGAATGAACCACCCTTACGGGTTTAGCGGCTCCGTTAGACGATCTAAGGTCCTAAGAAAACAAAAAGAAAACTAATCTAAACTAACTAATCTAACTAAAACTAAATAAAACAAACTAAACTAACTATAAATAAATAATACAAACTAATAAACTAATCTACTTAAAACTAACTATTAAACAAACTAACAAAAACAAATTATTAAAACAAACTGAACTAATCTAACTATTTTATAAATAGAATCTACTAACTACTACTATGCTAAATACTAATTAATTAACTATCTAACTACTAATTGAAATATAACTTATTCACAAATTATACAATATCTACAATTTACAGATTTAATTAAAACCTGCAAAACTCAGTTGGATTCTTCCCTAAGACAGTGAAAGATATTTTTTGGTTTTTATAGTTTTATGAACAAGAAATAAAACAGAAAGATAATTAAACTAAAACACTAATCTAAACTATAAATATATCTAATCGAATCAACGAAAATAATCACAAACTAACCCGGAAATACGCTCCAGGTTTGTCCTGTGTATGATGATTGTACTAGCAGATCGGAGAAAGGAAACCCGCAACGAATTGTCCAGATGCTTCTCGTAAACGATAGCTGCAATGCTCTTTGAGTTTGTTTATAGGACAAATAAGATATAAAAAATCATAACAATTATATAATTTATAAATCTCGGCAATTAGGTAAACCTGTTATGCAAAGACTTATACTTAATAATTCAATTGATGAAAAAGAGAAGTCTGTCATTCACAAACTGAATCAAGTAATTGCTATGTTTTTAAATACTGCAAGAAATCAGATATGGATTATATGCATTAAATCATATCATTTGCAAAAGACTAAGATAGCTAAAGTAGTCATTAATCAAATGCAAATTGATAAACTTAAACATGAAACAAAAGATTGATATTATGAAAGCTAAAGCTATAGCAGAACATTAACTTCTGTCTCAGTCTGTACTAGATATCCATAATCCTGGTTCTCCAACAAGAAAGGATGATCCTTATTACAAAAAATAATAAGTATTTAAAGGTTTTCCACAGGGTAAAACCTCCCTGTGGAAGTTATAAAACTGTTTACATAAATCTGGGAAGATATCCCAAAGTTGTCTAAACTAGGAAACTAAAATAAAACTAAAACATCCAAATATCCTCTAAACTGTCCATCAAATCCCATGCAATTCGAATTCACCTGAAAAGGACCAAAAATGAACAAATTAGAAGGGTCTTTTATTAATAAATGATACAAAATTTAATTTTGTAGACTAGCTACAAAATCCTTTGATTCTGTAGCTAGTCTAAATAAAGATACAGAATTAGAATTGAAATTAGTTAAAAATATTTTAAGGAGATTTAATTCAATTATCATCCAATAATTATTTGAAAACATATGATAAATCAAAATCATTATCCCATTATGAACTCAAACAAGATCCACATCATTTAACCGAATACAGAGATAGGAATACTCTGTTTCGATTATTGTCATAAGTCATGTAAATCAAATCATATGGAACAACATCGTAATCGTTTCTCAACAAATCGAATCCATGAGATTGTTTTGATATTCAATTGAAAACAAAACAAATCGCAAACACTTCGTTATACTTGTCTTATCAACATGAGAGAAAATCGAATCGAACTGGATTATTTTCAAATCATGATAACTGTATAGCAAGCAATTTAAGTTGTGAGCGAATCCAAACCATAACTAACTCATAACAAAATTGTAAGAGGATTAATCAAACAGAGTTCGTTATAGATATCCGATCATTTGTTTTTATAAATTGATTGACCTTAACTAAAATCATTTCATTCAAATGAATCGTAACCGAATTTGGTAAAAATAACACAATCAATCAATTTGTTTCAAAACCCATCGAATCCAACAGTTATGAGATCGATTATAATACAAACAAATGGAAAGAAACTATTATGTTGCCTTGTCAACGGGAAATATGCATTCGACAAGATCATTCCAATCGTTATGACTGCGTTGACACAACAAATGGTTCATGCCACGAATAGATCAATTCAGAGTGGTGTGAAAATTAATTGAAATAAAATCATAACAGGCTCGAATGATTGACATTAGAGTTCATAATTTGTTATGGCCAATTGGGCAAACAGGGTTGATCAGCTTTGATCAAAACGGAATCGTTCCAATCAAACAAATCAATTGACTGAGGTTTAGCATAGTTGTCGTGAATCAAATCCATTCCATGATTCGGGCACACTTGCATAAACTTAAATTAACATATTATTTTTATAAAAACAGAGTAGTTCATTTCCCACATTAAAATCGAACAGAGCAATATTTCAACCTTGAAAATTGTAAGACAGAGCATATCGTAACAACCAAACTCAATCAAATCGTATACCAACCATAGCATAACAAAATCAAATCCGAACACGATTATGTTCTAAACTGGGTATGAAAATTTTCCTTTTTAAATCGGATACAAACCAATCCATTCAAAGACAAGCTATTAATTTTGTCAACTTAATAAGGAAAACCAGTCAGTCAAATCTAAACACAGACCACTCAAATCCAATCAAAATCTATTGATTTCTATACTGGGAATGATGAGATCGTATATCGAATCAAAATTTCTTTTTATTCAAAGCAAAACTATATATAGAATGCACGCATTATACAGATTCATTCAAGATGTAAACATAACTATTTAAAAACTGAATTCAAATCATTATATCAACTTAGATTATTTACAAAACAAAAAGATGTCAAAACCATAACTGTGTAGCGACGAGGCTGCTTGATTATACCAGCTTGGAATTTACAACAGCCATGGCTGATTCCACATTTTTGAACAGGATGGAGCCGGTTGTCTTTTTATTTTTATCCACTGCTTGGAGCTTGGCTCTTTGACTGGTTAGCACTGCAATTTGGTCTTCCAATGATTGAATCTTCGATTGGAGTATCACAACATCAATATAATATCGTTCTAACCATGAATTGCATTGGTCACAGGGTGACTGTGTGGGTTTCGAGGGTTTGGCCAAATGATCGAGGGTTTCATGAGGCAACCTAATACCTGGGCAATCAGGGTCGTTCCTTAGGCAGTAGGAGATGTAAGGGTACAGGTGGTTCGGGCTTGGTTTCGATTACCACAGGTTTATCAACCTGTACAGGGTCGATGTCCTCAAAGCCATTACAGGTGATGAAAACCCTCCAACTATCACCCTGCAAACTCAAATGATAAACAACGATGAGTCTAATAAGCCTATGGTGGAACAGGCTGTTGTCCGCCTTGTGCCTCTTAAATCTTTTCGACATCTTATACAGGCTACGATGAAAGTAGAAAGGCATGTTTAGAGGATACCCTATAAAAATCATCAACAGACGCAGGTGGTAAAGGAACACAAGTCTGTATCGACCTTCACAGGTCACAAACTGCTTGACTAGCATTAATAAGTCGTGCCATCATGGTTTGAGCATAGATATAGTCATACCTCTATCACAAGAGGTGACTTTGTGCGATTGAAACAATAATTTCCATCGCACTTCCTCGACCTTGCAATTCTTAAACCAACGTTGTCCCGAGGTAGGTAACCCCGTAGCTGAGTTGGTAAACTGTTCATCGATCTCTAACTATATATCGCCGACCTTGGCTCGACAGCCATCGAAATTCATGGAAAACTGTCGTCCTACACAAAGGTTAAAACCCTCAAATCGTTTCACGAAGTTAAGCCATCCATTGTCCTCCAAATCTTGGTGGGCATTGTCAAACATTAACAGGGCTTGGCTGCCATTGGGTTCGACTCGCGCAACTGGTGCCATGGAGCCAAACACATGGTAAGGGAAGGGTTTGGATTTACCAACACACACAGGAGAAGAGCTACCCGAGCTAACAACAATGAACGAGCAAAATGGATAAGCATAAATGCGAGCATGTGAAGGTGGTGGAGTCTGCAATGCAAAATATTCATTACCCAAGTACAACTGTCGATGTACATAACTGTTCAATCCATAAGAGTAGTTCAACCATTAAGTGATGTGTACAACTAATGAAATCAAATGTGTATGCCAACGCGCGCAAGCATTATGCCATAGTGTTTAAACATACGATATATAAATCAAATCCAAAATCAACTATGCGCCAATGTATATAATCAAAAGTTTAACCAAGGTGCCAAACGATATTAATATAGTTGACAAGCCAAAAGTTATGAAAATATTAACATAAGAATCATATCATATATATATAAAAAAATTTAATCATAACCCCTATGCATTTCCATAAAAAGGCAAGTCAAACAAAGTGCAAATCCAAATGATAAATGCCTTACAAACTCAATAAAACCAAGTTATACCATCAATCGAAGTATGAGAACTGATTAGAGGATCTTGCCAGTTGTATAGTGATCAATAAAAAGGTAAGCGCAATAGGCATAAGGACAAAAGAGATATTGACAGTTCAGATAATGATCGAAATGCGACTTCGAAAGGAGAATTTTTCACGCTTACAGTCGTGAAAACTTAACGAAGACAAATGTGCAAATGTCGCAAACAATGAAAATGTCGTCTATTTGAAAATTGCGACAAAAACTCGATGTTTGCGAGACATAGGTGTAGGCAGCTTAATAGACGATAGGAAAAAGTGAGTTGGCTGCCAACAATGGCGACACACTGGTAGAAGCAGTTATCTCTGTCAAAGAAACAAGTTCAGATTAGGACAACAAAGATAATTTCAACTCAAAAATAACAACCAGAAAATCGTACAAACATCATCATTAATCATATTTTTCAGCAGTGTTTCAAAAGATGAAAGCTAATAACAGTCTTAAGATCAGCAAGTCACGATAAGATAAAATCTCCAATACTTTTGGCATAGCCACTGCTGCCAGCAGGCGTCCATAGCCTCGATAGGGTTTCCATTTAACCCACTCTGACATCTGTATCCTACCAAGAAGTTCTGGATCAGAACAAAGGACGTTAAAGAGGTTACTTTTTTAATATTTTCATGTACCCGACATTGCTTCACTGCTAGCGGGCCTGTTCAGTACCCCAACGAAGTTGTCTTGGCGCCATGCATGCATTTACTCACTGCCAGCAAACCTGTTCAGCATCCCGGCGGGTTTACAAGCACTTCCCACAACTCTTCTTAATAATTTTATTTTGTTTTTCATAGGTATATAGCTGAGCGGGGTGACGCTGAAAATCTTGATATTTTAACATGTTTTTTCAGACCTCATCAGAATTTTTTAGGACTGTCCTTTATTAAGATCCAGAGATTTTTTATTTATAAAAACAACTTCCTATGACAGGGAGACATCTTCTGAGTCATTCCTTTACGGAAAAGGGACAGCGTAAAACGATAATAGATGATCATGAAAATATTTACTCAGAGATCGAAATCAGTCAACTTCTTTCAAACAATAGACCTTTTGCCAACACAGATATAAATTTCAGAAATATACCATTGATGTTCATACAATTTTCTTAGCAGTTATTTCAGTGAAGAAATTTTCTGTTTTCTTTATCTGAATAGCTCAGTAATGCAGGTATGTGTATTTCCAAAAGAAAAAATTGGTAAGCATAAGGGAGAAATCAAAACACACCAGCGAAGAAAAAATTGGAAAGCAAAGAAATCCAAACAACAAAAACAAAAAACAAATATACACAGAAGGTGTATCTGAAAAGCTCATGCAACAATCCCCTGGGAGACTGAAAGAAAGTAGGAAAATCCTGGATGATGGGAAAGCAGTCCTACTCATGGTACCTTGGTTCAGGGTTGATTTAGATTTATTTATCTCTTTACTTTGAATTTAATATTTTCATGACGATACTGAATTTTTGAAAATAAACGTTCAAATAGAAGTAAAGAGAAAAAGGATCAAGAGGAATTCCCTAACAACAGTCGTATTATGGTTCTCATGGTGCGCCCACTTTCGTGCATGACTGCATTATTACAAAGAGAAATAGTGAGAAATAAAACTACAATAAAACCTATTCCTAAACCTACCCTAACTATTAAATAAACCAGAATACTGTGTGAATTCATGTTTCCAATGTAGCCATCGGAGTAACTCTAATCTTGCAATGGAAACGAGATCAAGCATTACTAATAAGAATGGTAATATATCAACAAATGACATAAACATATCACGCTTACCTTCATAATCAACATCTAGAAACAAAGTAAGCATGATCTTGCCATTTCCTTGGATATTCTTGTTGTACGAATCCTTCAGCCATTGCACAATCTTGTCGTGATAAGGGTCATAATGGCATGCGTGAGTGTAAGTAGTTTTGAAAAACTCGTCAGGATTATGAGGAAATGGAATAACCATCAGCCAAGGCTGAAATGCCCAATCCTCTTGACAGTTCTCTACGTACTCATTAATTTCTTCACATGGAGGATCTAAAAGAAATATGTCACGCCTACTTCCAAGACACTTGGGTAAAAAGAAATCAAGCTCAACTTTTTCTTTATTATGAAATTTTTTCATACATGAATATTCAAGCCATCCTAAGATCCTGTCACAAAAATGAGGATGCAAACCAAGATTTTGATGAAACGAATATATCAATGGAAAACGCATCATAGGAGAATTGGTGCAATCAATTGGATCATTGGTTTGAATATTTCCTTCGATGCGATTGATCATTTCAAAATGTGAAGCATCGACATTAAGATTCAAGCTAATTAAAGAACGAATATGCAACTTAGAATGTTTGATTTCCATAATATGTAATGCATCGTCCTTTTCAACAATAAACTATGTAAAATCATCTAGCAACATATCCTTTTCCCATGTGAGTGATGAAAGTGAACAAGCATCAAATCCAAGTTTATCAATGTTAGGTTTGGAATTGATTTCACCAAAATTTATCATATCGAAAGGATATGATTGTGGTGGAAAAGAGTAGGATGTTGTAGGTAAGGTGTCAAGTCCAACAGAGTCTAGGAAGAGATCAGGATATAAAGAATAAAAGGAATAAAAAATAAGCAGATAAAAAGAATCACTTGAACTATGATAATCAACAATGGTATTCTCAAGACAATTCTCTTCACTTTCTTCAAAACTCTTACTCTGTTTTGGTGACGAATTCCTTAACATAATATGATGATCTGTATTTACCTTTTGTGTGATAGATAATTCAGAATTTATGTGACCAACATCTAGTCTTTCCTGCAAACAAAGTGCGTTTTGAGGATGAAGGTTTAAGGTTTCTTCTTCTCTAATCAATTTCATAGGAATACTAGAACATTCAAGAAGATTTTCGTCGCTTAAGTGTTCTTCAATGACTGATTTTAAATGTTGATTAGAGCATGAATTACAAGAATGAGGGTATTCACCCTGAGCCAGAAATGAATCATCTTCCATATTAGTCTTAGACTAAAAATACAATGATTCAAAGGAAGAACCAATTTGGTTGTCAATAAGAGCCTAATCAATAGATTCTACCTTCCTGGCTTGTTCAACATTATCGGAAGAATTTTTCTCTTCTTGCGAAGAAGATTATTCTTGCGGTTGAGTGATAGGATTTGCAATTGGTTCTTCCTTCGTGATTGAACATGAATGGATGGAAGGGATGGAAGATCATATAAGAGATTTAATGCCAATGACATGTCATCGAGATTAAATTTACAAAGGATATGATAGAATCATGTCAAAAAGCCTTTTGAAGATGAATCGTCGTTGATTAGCGAAGTATGAAATTATTCACATAATTGATCAAAATCATAAATTTCAAACACATTTAGAAACTCATCTACAAATTGAAACCAATCAAGAATGTGACATGCCGGAAAGGATTCAAACCAATGTTTGATCCGACCCCTAAAAGTAAAAGCAAACAGTCTGCATAAAACTCCTAAATATGAGATGTCATGTTTGATACATTTGCACCAAAACTTGTTAAGGTGGTCTATGCAGATAATTTGCCTTCGCCATTAAAGGTGAGTTTGGACAAGCATGAGACTGTCTCGTTGGGAACATCGTGTAATGAGAAGTTGAAAGCATGTTCCAACCCAGTGGTTTGGGGAGCCATGGGGAAAATTGAATACATTAAAAATAAAGGCTCCTACAAGGCCAGCTTGTCAGTCGACCCTCCTTCTAGCACCATTTGTTGACGGGCAAAATTGACCGTCCATCAACTGAGAGAGTGGAACCGGTCCGGGGTTGTCTAATAACCCAAGCCGTTTGGAATGAACCACCTTAACGGGTTTAGCGGCTGCGTTAGCCGATCTAAGGTCCTAAGAAAACAAAAAGAAAACTAATCTAAACTAACTAATCTAACTTAAACTAAATAAAACAAACTAAACTAACTATAAATAAATAATACAAACTAATAAACTAATCTACTTAAAACTAACTATTAAACAAACAAACTAAAATAAATTATTAAAACAAACTAAACTAATCTAACTATTTTATAAATACAATCTACTAACTACTACTATGCTAACTACTAATTAATTAACTATCTAAGTACTAATTGAAATATAACTTATTCCCAAAATATACAATATCTACAATTTACAGATTTAATTAAAACCTGCAAAACTCAGTTGGATTCTGCCCTAAGACAGTGAAAGATATTTTTTGGTTTTTATAGTTTTATGAACAAGAAATAAAACAAAAAGCTAACTAAACTAAAACACTAATCTAAACTATAAATATATCTAATCGAATCAACAAAAATAATCACAAACTAACCCAGAAATATGCTCCAGGTTTGTCCTGTGTATGATGACTATACTAGCAGATCAGAGGAAGGAAACTCGCACCAAATAGTCCAGAAGCTTCTCGTAAATGATAGCTGCAATGCTCTTTGAGTTTTTTTATAGGACAAACAAGACATAAAAAATCATAACAATTATATAATTTATAAATCTCGGCAATTAGGTAAACCTGTTATGCAAAGACTTATAGTTAATAATTCAATTGATGAAGAAGATAAATCTGTCATTCACAAACTAAATCTAGTAATTGCTATGTTTTTAAATACTGGAAGAAATCAGATATGGATTATATTCATTAAATCATATCATTTGCAAAAGACTAAGACATTTAAAGTTGTCATTAATCAAATGCAAATTGATAAACTTAAACATCAAACAAAAGATTGATATTATGAAAGCTAAAGCTGTAGAAGAACATCAACTTATGTCTTAGTCTATATTAGATATCCATAATCCTGGTTCTCCAACAAGCAAGGGTGATCCTTATTCAAAAAATAATAAGTATTTAAAGGTTTTCCACAGGGTAAGACCTCCGTGTGGAAGTTATAAAACTGTTTACATAAATCTCGGAAGATATCCCAAAGTTGTCTAAACTAGGAAACTAAAATAAAACTAAAACATCCAAATATCCTCTAAACTGTCCATCAAATCCCATGCAATTCGAATTCACCTGAAAATGACCAAAAATGAACAAATTAGAAGGATCTTTTATTAATAAATGATACAAAATTTAATTCTGTAGACTAGCTACAGAATCCTCTGATTCTGTAGCTAGTCTAAATAAAGATACAGAATTAGAATTGAAATTAATTAAAAATATTTTAAGGAGATTTAATTCAATTATCATCCAATAATTATTTGAAAACGAATCATAAATACAAATCGTTATCCCATTATGAACTCAAACAGGATCCACATCATTTAACCGAATACAGAGATAGGAATACTTTGTTTCGATTATTGTCATAAGTTGGGTAAATGAAATCATATGGAACAACATCATAATCGTTTCTCAACAAATCGAATCCATGAGATTGTTTTGATATTCAATTTAAAACAAAACAAATCGCAAACACTTCGTTATACTTGTCTTATCAGTAGGAGAGAAAATTGAATCGAACAAGATTATTTTCAAATCACGATAACTGTATAGCAAGCAATTTAAGATGTGAGCGAATCCAAACCATAAATGACTCATAACAAAATTGTAAAAGGATTAATCAAAAAGAGTTCATTATAGATATCCGATCATTTGTTTTTATAAACTGATTGTCCTTGACCAAAATCATTTCATTCAAATGAATCGTAACTGAATTTGGTAAAAATAACACAATCAATCAATTCGTTTCAAAAGCCATCGAATCCAACAGTTATGAGATCGATTATAATCAAAACAAATGGAAAGAAACTATTATGATGCCTTGTCAATAGGAAATATGCATTCGACAAGATCATTCCAATTCTTATGACTGCGTTGACACAACAAATGGTTCATTCCACGAATAGATCAATTCAGAGTGGTGTGAAAATTAATTGAAATAAAATCATAACAGGCTCGAATGATTGGCATTAGAATTCATAATTTGTTATGGCCAATTAGGCAAACAGGGTTGATTGGCTTTGATCAAAATGGAATCGTTCCAACCAAACGAATCAATTAGCTGAGGTTTAGCATAGTTGTCGTGAATCGAATCCATTCCATGATTCATGCACACCTGAATAAACTTAAATGAACATATTGTTTTTATAAAAACAGAGTAGTTTGTTTCCCACATTAAAATCGAGCAGAGCAATATTTCAACCTTGAAAATTGTAAGACAGAGCATATCGTAACAACCAAACTCAATCAAATCGTTTACCAACCATAGCATAACAAAATCAAATCCGAACACGATTATGTTCTAAACTAGGTATGAAAGTTTTCCTTTTTAAATCGGATACAAACCAATCCATTTGAAGACAAGCTATTAATTTTTTCAACTTAATAAGGAAAACCAGTCAATCAAATCTAAACGCAGACCACTCAAATCCAATCAAAATCTATTGATTGCTATACTGGGAATGATGAGATCGTATATCGAATAAAAATTTCTTTTTATTCAAAGCAAAACTATATATAAAATGCATGCATTATACATAGTCATTCAAGATGTAAACATAACTATTTAAAAACTGAATTCAAATCATTATATCAACCTAGATTATTTACAAAACAAAACAATGTCAAAACCATACCTGTGTAGCGATGAGGTTGCTTGATTATACCAGCTTGGAATTTACAACAGTCGTGGCTGATTCCACATTTTTGAACAGGATGGAGTCGGTTGTCTTTTGATTATTATCCACTGCTTGGAGCCTGGCTCTTTGACTGGTTAGCACTGCAATCTGGTCTTCCAATGATTGAATCTTCGATTGGAGTATCGGAACATCAATATAATATCGTTCTAACCATGAGTTGCATTGGTCACAGGGTGATTGTGTGGGTTTCGAGGGATTGGCCAAATGATCGAGCGTTTCACGGGGCAACCTAATACCTGCGTAGTCAGGGTCGTTCTTTAGGCAATAGGAGATGTAAGGGTACAAGCGGTTCGGGCTTGGTTTCGATTACCACGGGTTTATCAACCTATACAGGTTCGGTGTCCTCAAAGCCATTACGGGCGATGAAAACCCTCCAACTATCACCCTACAAACTCAAATGATAAACAACGATGAGCTTAATAAGCCTATGGTGGAACAGGCTGTTGTTCGCCTTGTGCCTCTTAAACTTTTTCGACATATTATACAGGCTACGATGAAAGTAGAAAGGCATGTTTAGAGGATACCCTATAAACATCATCAACATACGCAGGTGGTAAAGGAACACAAGTCTGTATCGACCTTCACAGGTCACGAACTGCTTGACTAGCATTAATAAGTCGTGCCATCGTGGTTTGAGCATAGATATAGTCATACCTCTGTCACAAGAGGTGACTTTGTGCGATTGAAACATTAATGTCCATGGCACTTCCTCGACCTTGCAATTCTTAAACCAACGTTTTCCTGAGGTAGGTAACCTCGTAGCTGAGCTGGTAAACTGTTCATCGATCTCTAACTGTATATCGACGAACTTGGCTCGACAGCCATTGAAATTCATGGAAAACTGTCGTGCTACAAAAAGGTTAAAACCCTCAAATCGTTTCACGAAGGTAAGCCATCCATTGTCCTCCAAATCTTGGCGGGCATTGTCAAACATTAACAGGGCTTGGATTCCATTGGGTTCGACTCGCACGACTGGTGCCATGGAGCCAAACACATGGTAAGGGAAGGGTTTGGATTCACCAACACACACAGGAGCAGAGCTACCCGAGCTAACAACAATGAACGAGCAAAAGGGATAAGCATAAATGTGAACATGTGAAGGTGGTGGAGTCTGCCATGCAAAATATTCATTACCCAAATACAACCGTCGATGCACATAACTGTTCAATCCATAAGAGTAGTTCAACCATTAAGTCATGTGTACAACTAATGAAATCAAATGTGTATGCCAACGCGCGCAAGGGTTATGCCATAGTGTTTAAACATCTGATATATAAATCAAAGCCAAAATCAACTATGCGCCAATGTATATAATCAAAAGTTTAACCAAGGTGCCAAACAATATTCATATAGTTGAGAAGCCAAAAGTTATGAAAATATTAACATAAGGATCATATCATATATATATATATAAATTTAATCATAACCCCTATGCATTTCCATAAAAAGGCAAGTCAAACAAAGTGCAAATCCAAATGATAAAGGCCTTACAAACTCAATAAAACCAAGTTATACAATCAATTGAAGTATGAGAACTGATTAGAGGATCTTGCCAGTTGTATAATGATCAGTAAAAAGGTAAGCGCAATAGGCATAAGGACAAAAGAGATATTGACAGTTCAGATAATCATCGAAATGCGACTTCGAAAGGAGAAGTTTTCATGCTTACAGTCGTGAATACTTAATGAAGACAAATGTGCAAATGTCGCAAAAAATGAAAATGTCGTCTATTTGAAAATTGCGACAAAAACTTGATGTTTGCGAGACATAGGTGTAGGAAGCTTAATAGACGATAGGAAAAAGTGAGTTGGCTGCCAACAATGGCGACACACTGGTAGAAGCAGTTATTTTTGTCAAAGAAACAAGTTCAGATTAGGACAACAAAGATAATTTCAACTCAAAAATAACAACCAAAAAATCGTACAAACATCATCATTAATCATATTTTTCAGCAGTGTTTCAGAAGACAAAAACTAATAACAGTCTTAAGATCAGCAAGTCACGATATTAAAGATAAAAACTCCAATACTTTTGGCATAGCCACTGCTGCCAACAGGCGTCCATAGCCTCGACAGGGTTTCCATTTAACCCACTTTGACACTTGTATCCTGCCAAGAAGTTCTGGATCAGAACAAAGGATGATAAAGAGGTTACTTTTTTACAAATTTTCATGTACCCGACATTTCTTCGCTGCCAACGGGCCTGTTTAGTACCCCAACGAAGTTGTCTTGGCACCATGCATGCATTTACCCGCTGCCAGTAGACCTGTTCAGCATCCCGACAGGTTTACAAGCACTTCCCATAGCTCTTCTTAATAATTTTATTTTGTTTTTCATAGGTATATAGCTGAGCGGGGTGACGTTGAAAATCTTGATATTTTAACATGTTTTTTCAGACCTCATCAGAATTTTTTAGGACTGTCCTTTATTAATATCCAGAGATGTTTTATTTATAAAAACAACTTCCTATGATAGGGAGACATCTTCTGAGTCATTCCTTTACGGAAAAGGGACAGCGTAAAAAGATAATAGATGATCATGACAAGCTTTACTCAGAGATCAAAATCAATCAACTTCTTTCAAACAACAGACCTTTTGCCAACATAGATATAAATTTCAGAAATATACCATTGATGTTCATACAATTTTCTTAGCAGTTATTTCAACGAAAGAATTTTCTGTTTTCTTTATCTGAATAGCTCAGTAATGCAGGTATGTGTATTTCCAGAATAAAAACTGGTAAGCATAAGGGAGAAATCAAAACACACCAGCGAAGAAAAAATTGGAAAGCAAAGAAATCCAAACAACAAAAACAAAAAACAAATATACACAGAAGGTGTATCTGAAAACCTCATGCAACAATCCCCTGGGAGACTGAAAGAGAGTAGGAAAATCCTGGATGATGGGAAAGCAGTCCTACTCATGGTACCTTGGGTCAGGGTTGATTTAGATTTATTTATCTCTTTACTTTCCATTTAATATTTTCATGACGATACTGCATTTTTGAAAATAAACGTTCAACTAGAAGTAAAGAGAAGAAGGATCAAGAGGACTTCCCTAACAACAGTCGTATTATGGTTCTCGTGGTGTGCCCACTTTCGTGCATGACTGCATTATTACAAAGAGAAATAGTGAGAAATAAAACTACAATAAAACCTATTCCTAAACCTACCCTAACTATTAAATAAACCAGAATACTACGTGAAGTCATGTTTCCAATGTAGCCATCGGAGTAACTCTAATCCTGCAATGAAAACAAGATCAAGCATTATTAAAAAGAATGGTAATATATCAAAAAATGACAGAAACATATCACGCTTACCTTCATAATCAACATCTAGAAACAAAGTAAGCATGATCTTACCATTTCCTCAGATATTCTTTTTATACGAATCCTCCAGCCATTGCGTAATCTTGTCCTGATAAGGGTCATAATGGCATGGGTGAGTGTAAGTAGTTTTGAAAAACTCGTCAGGATTATGAGGAAATGGAAAAACCATCAGCCGAGGCTGAAATGMCCCATCCTCTTGACAGTTCTCTACGTACTCATTAATTTCTTCACATGGAGGATCTAAAAGAAATATGTCAYGCCTACTTCCAAAACAYTTGGGTAAAAAGAAAGCAAGCTCAACTTTGTCTTTATTATGAAATTTTTTCATATATGAATATTCWAGCCATCCTAAGATCCTGTCACAAAAATGGGGATGCAAACCATGACTTTGATGAATGAATATATCAATGGRMAACTCATCATAGGAGGATTCGTGCAATCAATTGATTCATTGGTTTGAATATTTCCTTCGATGAGATTGATCATTTCAAAATGTGAAGTATAAACATTGAGATTCGAGCTAATTAAAGAATGAATATGCAACTTAGAATGTTTGATTTCCATAATATGTAATGCATCATCCTTTTCAACAATAAACCATGTAAAATCATCTCGCAACATATCCTTTTCCCATGTGAGTGATGAAAGTGAACAAGCATCAAATCCAAGTTTATCAATGTTAGGTTTGGAATTGATTTCACCAAAATTTAGCATATCGAAAGGATATGATTGTGGTGGAAAAGAGTAGGATGTTGTAGGTAAGTTGTCAAGTCCAACAGAGTCTAGGAAGAGATCAGGATATAAAGAATAAAAGGAATCAGAAATAAGAAGATAAAAAGAATCTCTTGAACTATGATAATCAACAATGGTATTCTCAAGACAATTCTCTTCACTTTCTTTAAAACTCTTACTCTGTTTTGGTGACGAATTCCTTAACATAATATGATCATCTGGATTTACCTTTTGTGTGATAGATAATTCAGAATTTATGTGACCAACATCTAGTCTTTCCTGTGAACAAAGTGTGTTTTGAGGATGAAGGTTTAAGGTTTCTTCTTCTCTAATCAATTTCATAGGAATACTAGAACATTCAAGAAGATTTTCGTCGCTTAAGTGTTCTTCAATGACTGATTTTAAATGTTGATTAGAGCATGAATTACAAGAATGAGGGTAGTCACCCTGAGCCAGAAACGAATCATTTTCCATATTAGTCTTAGACTGAAAATACAATGATTCAAAGGAAGAACCAATTTGGTTGTCAATAAGAGCCTAATCAATAGATTCTACCTTCCTGGATTGTTCAACATTATCGGAAGAATTTTTCTCTTCTAGTGAAGAAGATTGTTCTTGCAGTTGAGTGATAGGATTTGCAATTGGTTCTTCGTTCGTGATTGAACATGACTGGATGGAAGGGATGGAAGCATCATAGAAGAGATTTAATGCCAATGACATGCCATCGAGATTAAATTTACAGAGGATATGATAGACTCTTGTCAAAAAGTCTTTTGAAGATGAATCGTCGTTGATTAGCGAAGTATGAAATTCTTCACATAATTGATCAAAATCATAAATTTCAAATGCATTTAGAAACTCATCTACAAATTGAAACCAATCAAAAATGTGACATGCCGGAAAGGATTCAAACCAATGTTTGATCCGACCCCTAAAAGTAAAAGCAAACAGTCTGCATAAAACTCCTAAATCTGAGATGTCATGTTTGATGCATTTGCACCAAAACTTGTTAAGGTGGTCTTTAGCAGATAATTTGCCTTTGCCATCAAAGGTGAGTTTGGACAAGCATGAGACTGTCTTGTTGGGAACATCGGGTAATGAGAAGTTGAAAGCATGTTCCAACACAGTGGTTTGGGGAGCCATGGGGAAAAATGAATACATTAAAAATAAAGGCTCCTATAAGGCTAGCTTGTCAGTCGGCCCTCCTTCTAGCGCCATTTGTTGACGGGCGAAATTGACCGTCCGTCAACTGAGAGAGTGGAACCGGTCCGGGGTTGTCTAATAACCCAAGTCGTTTGGAATGAACCACCCTTACGGGTTTAGTGGCTCCGTTAGACGATCTAAGGTCCTAAGAAAACAAAGTGAAAACTAATCTAAACTAACTAATCTAACTAAAACTAAATAAAACAAACTAAACTAACTATAAATAAATAATACAAACTAATAAACTAATCTACTTAAAACTAACTATTAAACAAACTAACTAAAACTAATTATTAAAACAAACTAAACTAATCTAACTATTTTATAAATACAATCTACAATTTACAGATTTAATTAAAACCTGCAAAACTCAGTTGGATTCTACCCTAAGACAGTGAAAGATATTTTTTGGTTTTTATAGTTTTATGAACGAGAAATAAAACAGAAAGCTAATTAAACTAAAACACTAATCTAAACTATAAATATATCTAATCGAATCAACGAAAATAATCACAAACTAACCCGGAAATACGCTCCAGGTTTTTCCTGTGTATGATGACTCTACTAGTAGATCGGAGGAAGGAAACTCGCACCGAATAGTCCAGAAGCTTCTCGTAAACGATAGTTGCAATGCTCTTTGAGTTTGTTTACACGACAAACAAGAAATAAAAAATCATAACAATTATATAATTTATAAATCTCGGCAATTAGGTAAACCTGTTATGCAAAGACTTATACTTAATAATTCAATTGATGAAGAAGAGAAATTTGTCATTCACAAACTGAATCAAGTAATTGCTATGTTTTTAAATACTGGAAGAAATCAGATATGGATTATATTCATTAAATCATATCATTTTCAAAAGACTAAGATAGCTAAAGTAGTCATTAATCAAATGCAAATTGATAAACTTAAACATGAAACAAAAGATTGATATTATGAAATCTAAAGCTGTAGCATAACATCAACTTTTTTCTCAGTCTGTATTAGATATCCATAATCCTGGTTCTCCAAAAAGCAAGGATGATCCTTATTACAAAAAATAATAAGTATTTAAAGGTTTTCCACAGGGTAAAACCTCCCTGTGGAAGTTATAAAACTGTTTACATAAATCTGGGAAGATATCCCAAAGTTGTCTAAACTAGGAAACTAAAATAAAACTAAAACATCCAAATATCCTCTAAATTGTCCATCAAATCCCATGCAATTCAAATTCACCTGAAAAGGACCAAAAATGAACAAATTAGAAGGATCTTTTATTAATAAATGATACAAAATTTAATTCTGTAGACTAGATACAGAATCCTCTGATTCTGTAGCTAGTCTAAATAAAGATACAGAATCAGAATTGAAATTAATTAAAAATATTTTAAGGAGATTTAATTCAATTATCATCCAATAATTATTTGAAAACGAATCATAAATCAAAATCGTTATCCCATTATGAACTCAAACAGGATCCACATCATTTAACCGAATACAGAGATAGGAATACTCTGTTTCGATTATTGTCATAAGTCGAGTAAATGAAATCATATGGAACAACATCGTAATTGTTTCTCAACAAATTGAATCCATGAGATTGTTTTGATATTCAATTGAAAACAAAACAAATCGCAAACACTTTGTTATACTTGTCTTATCAACAGGAGAGAAAATCGAATCGAACATAATTATTTTCAAATCACGATAACTGTATAGCAAGCAATTTAAGTTGTGAGTGAATCCAAACCATAACTGACTCATAACAAAATTGTAACAGGATTAATCAAATAGTGTTCGTTATATATATCCGATCATTTGTTTTTATAAACTGATTGACCTTGACCAAAATCATTTCATTCAAACGAATCGTAACCAAATTTGGTAAAAATAACACAATCAATCAATTCGTTTCAAAGCCCATCGAATCCAACAGTTATGAGATCGATTATAATCAAAACAAATGGAAAGAAAATATTATGCTGCCTTGTCAACAGGAAATATGCATTCGACAAGATCATTCCAATCGTTATGACTGCGTTGACACAACAAATGGTTCATGCCACGAATAGATCAATTCACAGTGGTGTGAAAATTAATTGAAATAAAACCATAACAGGCTCGAATGATTGGCATTAGAATTCATAATTTGTTATGGCCAATTGGGCAAACAGGGTTGATCGACTTTGATCAAAACGGAATCGTTCCAATAAAACGTATCAATTGGCTGAGGTTTAGCATAGTTGTCGTGAATCGAATCCATTCCATGATTCGGGCACACCTGCATAAACTTAAATGAACATATTGTTTTTATAAAAACAGATTAGTTCATTTCCCACATTAAAATCGAACAGAGCAATATTTAAACATTGAAAATTGTAAGACAGAGCATATCGTAACAACCAAACTCAATCAAATCGTTTACCAACCATAGCATAACAAAATCAAATCCGAACACGATTATGTTCTAAACTGGGTATGAAAAATTTCCTTTTTAAATCGGATACAAACCAATCCATTCGAAGACAAGCTATTAATTTTGTCAACTTAATAAGGAAAACGAGTCAATCAAATCTAAACGCAGACCACTCAAATCCAATCAAAATCTATTGATTGCTATACTGGTAATGATGAGATTGTATATCGAATCAAAATTTCTTTTTATTCAAACCAAAACTATATATAGAATGAACGCATTATATAGAGTCATTCAAGATGTAAACAAGACTATTTAAAAACTAAATTCAAATCATTATATCAACCCAGATTATTTACAAAACAAAATGATGTAAAAACCATACCTATGTAGCGACGAGGCTGCTTGATTATACCAGCTTGGAATTTACAACAGTCGTGGCTGATTCCACATTTTTGAACAGGATGAAGCTGGTTGTCTTTTGCTTTTTATCCATTGCTTGGAACTTGGCTCTTTGACTGGTTAACACTGCAATCTGGTCTTCCAATGATTGAATCTTCGATTGGAGTATCGGAACATCAATATAATATCATTCTAACCATGAATTGCATTGGTCATAGGGTGACTGTGTGGGTTTCGAGGGTTTGGCCAAATGATCGAGGGTTTCATGAGGCAACTTAATACCTGGGTAGTCAGGGTCGTTCTTTAGGTAGTAGGAGATGTAAGGGTACAGGCGGTTCGGGCTTGGTTTCGATTACCACAGGTTTATCAACCTGTATAGGGTCGGTGTCCTCAAAGCCATTACGGGAGATGAAAACCCTCCAACTATCACCCTGCAAACTCAAATGATAAACAACGATGAGCTTAATAGGCCTATGGTGGAACAGGATGTTGTCTGCCTTCTGCCTCTTAAATATTTTCGACATCTTATACAGGCTACGATGAAAGTAGAAAGGAATTTTTAGAGGATACCCTATAAAAATCATCAGCAGATGCAGGTGGTAAAGGAACACAAGTCCGTATCGACCTTCATAGGTCACGAACTCCTTGACTAGCATTAATAAGTCATGCCATCATGGTTTGAGCATAGATATAGTCATACCTCTATCACAAGAGGTGACTTTGCGCGATTGAAACAGTAATGTCAATGGCACTTCCTCGACCTTTCAATTCTTAAACCAACGTTGTCCCAAGGTAGGTAACCCCGTAGCTGAGCTGGTAAACTGTTCATCGATCTCTAACTGTATATCGCCGACCTTGGCTCGATATCCATCGAAATTCATGGAAAACTGTCGTGCTACACAAAGGTTAAAACCCTCAAATCGTTTCACAAAGGTAAGCCATCCATTGTCCTCGAAATCTTGGCGGGCATTGTCAAGCATTAACAGGGCTTGGCTGCCATTGGGTTCGACTCTCATGACTGGTGCCATGGAGCCAAACACATGGTAAGGGAAGGGTTTGGATTCACCAACACACACAGGAGCAGAGCTACCCGAGCTAACAACAATGAACGAGCAAAAGGGATAAGCATAAATGCGAGCATACGAAGGTGGTGGAGTCTGCCATGCAAAATATTCATTACCCAAGTACAACCGTCGATTTACATAATTGTTCAATCCATAAGAGTAGTTCAACCATTAAATCATGTGTACAACTAATGAAATCAAATGTGTATGCCAACGCGCGCAAGCGTTATGCCATAGTGTTTAAACATCCGATATATAAATCAAATCCAAAATCAACTATGCGCCAATGTATATAATCAAAAGTTTAACCAAGGTGCCAAATGATATTCATATAGTTGACAAGCCAAAAGTTATGAAAATATTAACATAAGGATCATATCATATATATATATAAAAAATTAATCATAACCCATATGCATTTCCATAAAAAGGCAAGTCAAACAAAGTGCAAATCCAAATGATAAATGCCTTACAAACTCAATAAAACCAAGTTATACAATCAATCGAAGTATGAGAACTAATTAGAGGATCTTGTCAGTTGTATAATGATCAATAAAAAGGTAAGCGCAATAGGCATAAGGACAAAAGAGATATTGACAGTTCAGATAATGATTGAAATGTGACTTCGAAAGGAGAAGTTTTCACGCTTACAGTCGCGAAAACTTAACGAAGACAAATGTGCGAATGTCGCAAAAAATGAAACTGTCGTCGATTTGAAAATTGCAACAAAAACTCGATGTTTTCAAGACATAGGTGTAGGAAGCTTAATAGACGATAGGAAAAAGTGAGTTGGTTGCCAACAACATGACATTTGGATTAGCTACCCAAGTAGTTTGAGACGTGGGGGTAGATAGTGAGTAGAGGCATGGAATTGAGTTGTAGTATGATCACAACAGTGAATCATGAAAAGTTCAACACTTAGGAAATTTTTTGAAGTGAAGTGGGTAGCATTCAGTTCAAGTAGGGAGTGACAACATCAAAAGAATTGTATAACATCAAGGAAACAACATCACAATGAGATAGTGCAACAGAGTTGGGTGACTTTCATCCTTGGATTTGGGTGAAATGATCGTATTGACTCAGGAAACATATTGGGTAGAGATGGGTGTAGTATATTTTGGTTGGTTTGTGAAAACTTGGGGTTTCCACTTCGCATGAAACTTGGGGTTTCCAATAGACTTAGTTGCAATGGGGGCACAAGTTTGGATAGAGATTTGAATATCACATATTTTGTGGATGTTGTTGAGGATATAAGTGACTTAAGGTGGGAGGGTATGTAATTTCCTTGACTAAAAGGGTGCAGGAACCTTCACCCATGTCCTCAAGGAGACAAAAATTTTGGTTTCCATAGCACCCAAGAGTCACACTAGTTGGGAAAGTGGGTGCCTTGGGCATGTAAAAATTTCAAGGGAATTTCCCAAGCATGAACAAAATCACAAGGTTGGGTGCACCAAAGAGGCTAGGGAACATCAACACGAGTCCACAAAAGGTTTGGGTGTTCCATTATTAAGGGACACAAAGGTTGATGAGCGCATGGGCTCATTTGGGAACATGGGTCCCTGAAGGGGCATGTCATTTTGTTTGGGTGTGTTGGTCCATGAAGGGGCACGATGCACCCAAAGTATTTGATGATTTGTGAAGGTGACATTTGCAGTCCATATAAAATTTAAAGGGTGCAAAACTAATAAGGCACAAGGAAGAGAACTTGATGAACACTAATGTTCCAAGGAAGATTTAGAAAAGGATGGGCGAGCTCCCTCAAGGAGATAAGTCACTCCACATGGGAGGAATTGTGCTACCTTGAGGTGATTCTGTGGACAGAGTTGGGGAAACCTTCTTTGAGTTGAGTCTAGCAGTAGGTAGGGTGAATTTGGAGCTTAGGGAATTCTTGCCAAAGGTCTGGGTGAGGCATGCTATGAGATATAACTTTAGGTCTATGTGAAGTCTTGTGACAAAGAAGAGACATAGAGTTTGTGTTCAGAACATATCTAGTGTGTATTGCAGAAGTTGCTAAAGTTGTTGTGAATGATGAGTCTTGGGGTGACAAATATGTGTACGAGTGTCTTGGTGAGGTGAGGTGAGTCGTGTGACTCTTCCCAAGTGTAAAATGAATTGCTAGTTCTCATATTGTAACTATTTCACAATAATAAAAATTATCCATGTGTTAGGCATGACTTATGCCACCAACACTATATTTGTGTGTCTCCTATTTGTTTCACAAGTGTTCTCTTTGTTTCATGGATTTATGCTTAAATGATTAAGTGATAAGACTGTTAGCAAAATGTCGAAGTATACAAGTGAGTTGCACTATAGTAGGAATGTGAATCACTTGTAGCCATGAATAGATTATGGGTATTCTCTAGGTGAAGAGGCGTAGTCCAAAAGAAGTATTCTTAGTATTTCCAAGAAGCCAAGTGAAAACCATTGTAGTGCCACATGTCCTCAAGAGGTGCACAATTGTAAGATTGTGGTAGGCATCATCTGGAGATGTGACACCATTCATAATATATAAATAAAATATTAAAAAAATACTTTACCACAAAATATAAGGGAGATCTTTTGCATGACTTGAACTTGTCCCTAGCCAGGCTAACAAACATGTGTTATCAACCATCCTAACAAGCATGTCTTAATTTATTTTGATTTCATGGAAAATTCTATGGATTAGAAGGTATATAGTATATGTGGTATAGATTGAGAATAGTGAAACATCACATTGAATCCCATAAATTCACTTATGGCTAAGTGTAAGAAGATCATGGTTGAAAAAGTTGCAAGCCATCCAATAGGAACAAACACTCGAAAGAGCAGGTGCATGTTATTAAGAATGCACACATGTTCCTAAAGCCTTAGGTTTGGAGGCGACCAAACATCCAAGAGGCATGTCGTGTAGACTTAGTGGCAAAAATGTGTGCTCGTTCTTAGGAATGCATGATGTTCTTAGGAATGGAGACACGTTCCTATAAATATTTTTTTAAAAGAGTTCACGAGCGCAATTTGTGGTAATTGTGCACAAACCATGCTCGTGTTTCTAATCTTATTGAACAAATTGAGGATCTATACAAGAGCTAGAGAGGGAGGATATTTTAAAGGTATGTTTAAATTATCATATTTTAACTATGTTTAGTCATTTCCAATTTATTTGTTTGCTTCCAAGAATCAAAATTTAAAAAAAATAAATGTAATTTTGTATTTTAATTTAAAAACCAACCTAATTTAGATGTCATTGCTTTTAAATTACAACATATATAATATAACAGAACCCCAAGACAATGTAAACCACTCAGAAGAAAACTAAGAAGATCAAAACCCCAACCCACTGCAACCATCCAATGTAAACACTCAAATTTAAGAGGGCTTGGATATATTAAGAACCCTTTAGGAACAATTAAGGGACAATAGAGAGCCTAGTAGAGTCTCCTTGGTCACTTCTTTGTACATCATTGTGCATTCCATTGCAAGTGCCCAAGGGAAATTGACCTCTATTTCTGATTATAGCGCAATAATGTATGAGTACTACAACACTAGTTTGGACAGAAACCAAGTGAAAGAGATGGGAATTTCAAAAACACAAATATTGTCTATTTTTAGTGATCCTAGAATTGGAAAAGAACCACCATTGAACAAGAAACACATCTCCATTGATTGGTGCATCCATCCCCATATTAGTCAAAATTGGATGGATAGGCGGTATATGGTTTTCGATAAAACTCCATGCAATAACAGAGAGGTTCCCTTATATATTATGAGATAATTATGGGTTGAGTTTATTATGGGTAAGCATGTCAACTACTTTGACATAGGAGAATTCTAGGAGGTGGGTTTAGGGTTTTCATAGGACCGAGAGCATGCCAGGTGTGACCCTATGTTAGGTCCTCATCTTCTGGGTGAAGGCCTGACCCTACAATCCAGGTGGATATCAGTGGCCACCCAACTATTCCACTGGCTCAAAAAACAGTCTTCCACCTTAACAGTTTTGTTTCTAGTTTTCGGGTCCTAAACTTCCAAGGCCATTTTGAGGCCCTTAACAACGTTTTTAAGGATCTCCATAATCAAATTGTAGACAGTGTCAAAGTTTGATGATAACATGTGTATTCCTTGGATAGAACTTTCCAAGGAGATTCGTGTGCCCCAAACGGAGATCGTATGCCAAATTTACACCCCTATGAAGTTGATACACCAAACTACCCAAAATAGGGTCCATAAAACTGTTGGCTTTTCATCTTCTCGGGTTAGGGTTTTGGATTTTAATTATGATAAAATGGCCTTTAGAGCCTCATTGTAAAATTAGATTCTTGCAAATGCGAGTATCTGTCAGGTCTCTTCTCAGAGATAACCTACCACCATTCTAGTGAGTCTTTCACCCTATATTTTTACAATCGTTGTACATTTTCGCTCATTAATAGAAATTGTGTATTACTATATCTCTGTGTTTATGGTTGCATATCTGATACATTTTTGTTATATTAGTGGATAGCTGAGATATCTTTGTATATCTCTATGTTATATCTCCACTCTCATTTCATGTCGAAAATAATTTGGATCAATGGATCGTTTTTCAGTGCATGTCCCCGACAAGGTCCGAGTATAGAAAGTTCAATCTTGAGCTTGTCTCTCTTGAAGACAATATCTCTCACACACCCAAGAAAACCTCCATGGCGGAAGAAAATAAAAACGATGAAGAAAAAGATTTTATCAATCTGTTGCTTGAGCAATCTCTCACGCGATAACGAGACAAAATGATGGAGAATTTTTCCCACATCCTTCAATGCGTGCCGATAACAACAGGAGCATATTCATCAAACGACCACTTTGGAGGAACCTCACCTTTCAAGGTACAAATTAATTTTTATATTCCTGTATTTGAAGGTCATATAGATGCGAATGCCTTAGACAAATGGTTAAATCTACTAAAAGTTTATTTTTTTGTTCACAATTTTTTCGACATGCAAAAGATCACCTTCACGCTCCTTAAGGCTCTCCCCCATGTCAAACATTGGTGGGAAACATATTGGGATCAAATTTCCACAGAGGAGTCTGGAATATATGGGGTCGATCCCTTGTTCCTTGACTGCATCCTTATTCTTAGAGAACTCATCATTAGTAGTGTTTGAAGAAAATTTTATTTAAGCACTTCATACATGTTTTTTTATCTTCAAATGTAAGATTATTTAGTAAAATGTTGTATTAGTAGAGAGAATAAAAGTGTTTTGTTATTTTGGTATTTTCTAAGTGGAGTCATATCAACCTTTTGTTGTGATTTCCTTGTAATTTTGCAATGAATACAAGTAAGCATCACTTGTAAGAGACATAGCCAACCGTAGTGCTCAATCAATGGCCATGATGGTGGGGGAATTAAAAGTTTCCTTCCCCAACTCAACAACTAACTCTAAAAACACTTGTGAATTTTGTTTCTCTAGAACAAGACTAGAATGGAAATCCTTTTTCCATATCAATCTTTCTACTTGTTCATGATAATTCACATGAACCACCAAAACCTTAGCAAACTTCGACCTGCCATTACATTATCAAGCCACATTGATCGAGTCACTTGATACTCCACCTCATATAAATGAAAACTAACAACGACATGATTTTCATTATTGAACACGAGGTCATCACTACCAACGATCATGCGTAAGTTGTGAAAATCCCAAAACAAAACGCTAAAAAAAAATTCATTATTAGGATTTCAATGGTTTTCTAAATCCTTCAGAACATAGTTTGGAGGATGTTGTTTCTCAACAACATGCCTTTCTTTCTTAATGGAATCAAGTTCACTTTTGTATCTACTACCATGCCTTCCACCCCAAGAAGCATCATCTTTGTTTACCTAGGATGATTCTTGTGGATGAGGATGAAATCCATATATATATACCATTATGCAATTCAACAATATTTACAAAATTCCAAGAAGAATGTGACTATTGATTGACGAAATATGGTAAGAACTTCCTTTTCGTAAACCCTATAGTAAAATGCATCGGTAGAACTTTAGGATTTATTGCATCTTTTGGAATTATAGATTGAGAAGATGGAGGGAAATCACATCTCATATTTCTTATTTTCATTACTAGATCCCACTCTTGACGGCTAAATTTAACATGAATTTTATGATATGCTAAATTTATCATGAATTTTATTATAGGCCTTGTTATGGAAATTATTTTTTCTTAAGAGTGATTAGGCAAAGATAATAGGTTTTGTTGAAAATAAAATGTTGTGTATATAATAATTTTATAATTTTATATCCTTCATAATATTCCTCATACAAAGTTCACCCATAGAACTCCAAATAAATATTTCAAAAGAAAAAAATCAACTATTGAGGCTCTTATAAGTCCTCACTTTTGCATTGTCACCGCTAGAAATCCTTTGAAGCCATGTTTCCAAGCCATAGAATGGATCATTAAACATTTTGATACAAAGAATATGATAGTCATTAATGATTAATCATGAAGGGATATGTATCTCTTCCTTTCAACCATCTAATTGGAGAAGTACCATAGACTCTATCAACTAGAAAAAATCATGATTATTAAGTTAATAAAATATCAGTAAGATGGTGTGTGTATGAATTTTTTTTGGAAGACTGATAGAGTATATATAATCACAAATCTGATTGACCTCTATATTTATGCAATGGCCTTTATGTGCAAGTTATATGGTGAAGCCTATTATATTGATTCCAAATATGCTTGGCTACTAGTTGTGCATATTGTTTGTCATCAGGACTAGGGTAGTGTTCAATTCGGCAGCCACATTATCACATGCCATGAAAAGAGATATTGGAGAAATGAATCTTGTTCTTGAGTTTTTTCCACCTTCTATATGTCTTCTTTTTTCCTAGGTTTAAAATTGGTTAATTGGACAAGAAGTCGGGCTGAATTCAATTATTTAATTTAATTACGTCTAAATTTAATTATTTACTACGGGTTGCATTAAATTATTTACTACATTGTATGCCGTAGATACCACAAACAGATAAAACTCTTCAAGAAGATGAATGGTCATTCAAAATTCATACCTGAAAACTATGAAATTTTGTTTTATTTTTTATCGCCTTCTTGTGATTTTTGTTATTTTTCCCCTTCTTGGTGACTACCCACACTAATCACAGTACTCTGATTCTCATGAAACTATTCACACTCAGAATCTCTTCTAGAGATGTTGGTCTCCTCTTCTTCTGGCTTCTTGTTGATGTTACTGGGGCTGTGACCAGTGTTCTCTCCACGCTCAGATTCTCGCGCCTTGTTGTGACCAGTCTCTTCTACTTCTTCCTTATCGTTGCCAGTCTTTTCTTCTTGCTTCTTCTTCTTCTTGTTACTTGGGCTGTGAATGGAAAGACTAACCACAGTTCTATTAGTTCCCTGTTTTTCTACACACCCAAATTCAATTCTTTAGCGTCGTTATGACCAGTGTCTTCTTGCATTTTGGTGTCATTCTATTCTTCTTGCTTCTTGTTGTTACTTGGGTTGTGACTGGTCACACTAATCAAATTTCTCTCCATCTCCTGATTCTCTCCACAGGCGTTGTTGTGATCAGTCCCTTCTTCTTGCATTCTTTCATTGTTGCTTGAGCTGTGACTGGTCACACTAATCAAAGTGCTCTTGGTCTTTTGATTCTCTCCACACTCAGTTTATCCCGCGTTGTTGTTATCAGTCTCTTCTTGCATCTTCTTTTTCTTACTTGTGCTCCCGGTCTCCTGATTTTCTCGAGCATTGTTGTGATCATGCCTGGTCAGATTTTAGCGTGTTGTTGTGATCGGTCTCTTCTTGATTATTGGTGTCAGTTTCGTATTCACGAAGTTTCTTGTTGTTGTTACTTGAGCTGTGACTGGCTAGATTAATCAATGTGCTCTCTGTCTCCTGATTATCTCACAGTCATATTCTAGCGCGTTGTTGTGATCGATTTCTTTTTCTTCTTCCCTATTGCTGTCAATCTCTTCTTCTTGCATCTTGTTACTCTGACTGCTACGAATAATCACAGTGCTCTCGGTTTGCTGATTCTCTCCACACTTATATTCTCGCGCATCGTTGTGAACAACAGTGCTCTCGGTTTGTTGATTCTCTCCACACCCAGCTTCTTGCCCTTCGTTGTGAACGGTCTCTTCTTGCTTGTTGTTGTCAGTCTTTTCTTCTGGCGTCTTGTTCTTGTTACTTGTGTCGTGACTACTCACACTATTCACAGTGCTCTCAGTCTCCTGACTCCCTCCACCTTCAGATTCTAGCTCCTTGTTGTGATCAGTTTATTCTTCTTGCTTCTTCTTGTTGTTATTTGAGCTACGATTGGTCACACTAATCACCATGCTCTCCGTTTCTTGATTCTCTAGGCACTCAGATTCTCACATGTTGCTGTGACTAGTCTCTTCTTCTTGGTTATTGGTGTCAGTTTCGTCTTCTTGCTTATTGTTTTTGTTACTTGACATGTGACTGGTCACACTAATCACAGTGCTCTCTGTCTCCTGATTCTCTCCACAGTCAAATTCTGGCGTGTTGTTGTGTTCAATCTCTTTTTCTTTTTTCTTATTGCTTTCAATCTCTTCTTCTTGCTTGTTGTTGTTACCTGAGCTGTGACTGGTAATAGTAATCTCACTGTTGTCGGTCTTCTGATTCTGTCCACAATCATCTTCGTGCGCGTTGTTTTGCTCAGTCTCTTCTCCTTGCTTATCGTTGTCAGTCTCCTCTTCTTGCGTCTTGTTCTTGTTAGTTGTGCTGTGACTGGTGACACTAATCACAGTGCTCTTAGTTTCCTGACTCTCTCAACCTTCAGATTCTCGCGGCTTGTTGTGATCCGTTTCTTCTTCTTTCATGTTGTTGTCGTTACTCCAGCTCCTACAACTACTCTCTGTCACGTCCTCCTCTTCTACTTGTTGCCTCTGTTGTTTCTCATGTTGACCCGGCTGTTCTTGGTCATGATTATATGGCGGTGATGGTGGCCCTTTTATCACTGATTCCACTTTTCTTCGTCTGGGCAGTGCAATCTCTTCGAGAAAAGAGGTCCTCCAAATGTACTTCTTAAATATATCCAACATTTCTTCTCCTTTCTCCTGCAGATTCATTCATTCATATGCATGATCGTCATACATTCAGTAATTTTTTAGCTATCTATACGATCATTTTCAGAGCTGGAATGGAATGCACAGGACATTACAATGTAAATACATCAAAAACCACTAATTCACATGTTGAGCATCTAGACTACATATAATTGATCAGTTTTCATTGCTTTCCACATAAATATGGAGGATTTGTTTGAATGGAACATCTTTTATCATGTGCCATTTCATAGGAAATTTTCCTTTCCAGTCCCAAAATTCTGTTCTCGCTCGGAAATCTACAGGCCCGACCATTTCAGCCACCCCACAGAAATTACCGCTTCCGGTCACCGAGATTAGATGCTATAGCTCTAAGATGATCATGTACCTAAGCGATCCTCATGAAGTAGCTGGTAACACTTTCATATCTAGACATCTTCATAGATCTGATTTTATTTATGAAGACCATCTCCATATTCACGCTAATGCTCTGAATTAATCCTATCAAGGCATCAAATATAGCTTTGGCCATATTCTTCTTGGATAAGTATGGAATTAGATTATCCTTCACTGAATCCAGTATTACTCGCTGTAATATCCTTCTTATCGTAAGCTACCAAAGCTTCCACAAATTCATTATTACTGGTTGGAATTTAATATCGTTCTTCTCGTTAGGTACCAAAACTTCCATATTTGTGGGTGTAACACCTACTTTGTCCACTATTTCCCAAAAGTCATATTCCTTCAAAGTTAAAGTAACTCTTTCTTTTCAAGGAAGGAAGTTGGATTATCCATCCAATTTCTTCAACTGTCGAACTTGTTGTTTCCATCCCTTAGACTCGATAAATGGTCCTGGAAATAACCTGTTGTTGAAATTTTCCATGTACTGACTTGTCACCACTAAAACCTGCATATGTAGGTGAATTTCGTTAAGAAAACCTATGTATCTACGAGACTATTCTTACTGCAACCTATGTAGAGCTCACTACAAATGCAAAATCAAGTTTTTTTAGTACATTTATTTTCCTGAAATCCAATCCAACCCTTGATTTCTTATAGATCTGCTCATATCTCCTTACAGATCTGATATATCTACTATCAACTATTGTGCTATCAACTATTGTGGATTGAAATATGAGATCTATGATACCATGTTGAAATTCCTACTTGTTGAAATTCCTACTTTACACCTAAGTATTTTCTTATCTAGCTATTTCCTTACTTTAAATGAAATTAGCATCTTGCAAAACATAATACATTTACTGGAATAATCAAGTCAAATAAATATAACTGAAGAAATATTGGAAACTAAAATCTTATACACAATACACAAATATATTTTCCCCATCAACTAATCTTATCATTCAAATAACTTCAAATATTAGAAGGGATCCATTACTTGAAAAACAACCCACAAAGAAATATAGAAAATGTTAGAAAATACCTACAAAACTAGCAACTCCTGGTCTTTTGTAAGATCCTGAAGTTTCATGTTTCCCAAGATGTACAAAACTTTCGTTAAGAAAACTTGTGTATACACTCCTGTCTCCACTGAAACCTGCTTACACATGCACAAAGACTAATATGTTGAAACCCACTTGTGGTTGCCTTTGTTCTCTCTTCTCCCAAACCTATATTGATCTCTAGATAGAAGACCTTCTCCACCTATCCAAGATCTCCTTGAATCGCAATTCTTCATGATCCAGCCCTTTGTGTCAAAAGGTGTTTCCTCCTTCACCCTTGCCATGGTTTTATAATCTTAAGTTATGACCTAACCCTAATATCCAAAGTGATTGATGGTTGAGATTACTTCTCATCTCACTTAAGATCAATGGATAATATTTAATTCACTAATGCTAATTACTTTAGAATTTCATTAAATAAAAATCAACTAATTAATAAAAGTACCTTACATTAATAATTCATTTAATTAAAGAAAAGGCTTTTGGGCCACTTCCATGCATCTAGACACTTAGACCTATGTGTAAGTACATGTTCTATGCTACAAACATCAACAAGGTTGATAAATGTAAGATGCACTAGGTCCACTATGTTTTTTATTGTTAAATAAGGCCCACTATGGTATTTAGTATTAAATAAATTTAAAGGGCCTCATTAAACAAGGTCCACTAGGTAGTTAAGAGGTTCTTATGATTAGGGTTCTCTTTCTAGTTAGAAATATGAATGGATTTTTCCTTATTAACCGTGTGGAGTTTATATTTGTATTTGTAGCTTATCTCATTGAGAGGTCACCCGACTTTAAGGATCATTATGAGGCGTTTTTCTACCCTAAGGGTTTTTTATATTAATAAAGTGTAGACCATTTCTAATATGCTGTTTATGATTCAACTTATTGGATTAAGGGTCATAAAAAGTGGTATGAGATCTTTTTATTGGGACAAAAAAAGAGATTTTTTTCTTTCTATTTTGCAAGTTTTCAAAGGGAAATTTTTGTACTTTAATTAGTAGAATTTGAAGGATATATATATATATATATATATATATATATATATATATATAACTTCCTTTTAGAAAAATACTTAGTTTTAAAAAAATCGTTTAAGTTGGAGTTTAGGAAGTGAAGATATCGTTGATTTAAAATCAACTATTATACGGTTTTTTGTGATGAATTCACGGAATGTAGAGCATATATATTTTGTATAGGATGCTAATATTATAACTAGACCAATTCAATTGGAAATATAATTTTTTCTTCTTTGATTTGGTATATTATATGATATATTTCCAATCAATATTGAGTGTTTTATAACCCTTACAAAGTTCCTCCCTCACTACCTTATCTCTCATACGCACAATGTCTTATGGAGTCTCAAAAGGATATATTATCTCCCCCCATTAAGGAATATCCAATAATATATGCATATTATATGACAAATGCAAATTATGTAGAAGAAGTCCCTCCTATAAGTTTTCTTAAAGAAACTATGGATTGCGAAGAACATATCAAACAATGGTTATACAAAGTAGAAAAAAATAAACCCCTTGAAGGTGTTCGTGCAATGGACCTACAAATGGAGCATCCAATACAAAAAATGGATGAAGCCTATAAACAAAACCACATGATGAAAATTTGCAGTGATCTTGATGATGAGTATGCAAGTGACATATGTTATGGTTGGTATGATTTAGAGAAGGCTTGTGATTAATGGTATATGGGCAGTTGTAATTGATAGGAAAACAACTACTACTTCTATTTGATGACTCTACTCTAACTTATGTAAATAGATATTTTGTATAAAGTCAAGAGACAATTATGATTACCAATTTTAAAATTTCCTTTTCTCTACTAGTAGTGTACCTTCCAAATCCACATTCAACATTTTGCACTAATGTGGACATTTTTTTGGATATGTCTATATATATATATATATATATATATATATATATTTGTGTGTGTGGATCCACATGATTGTGTTAGGAATTTGGAGAATCATTCTTATCTAGGTATTGATCTTGGTTATATTAAGTGGGGAATCAACATGAGATCTTGGACATGGGACCTAGGTTTTTGGACAAGCTCATTGGATTACTTTAGTATTGTATTCGCTACTTGCACATGGAGCATTGATTACTTCGATATGGTAGTTAGAATTGATACATGGGCCCCAAGTTTATGGTGGAACATGTAGGAATATTTCATCGTGATCACTAGGACTTGTGCATGTGACCCTAGTTTTTTTACATACTTTAACATTGTGGTCAACACTCATCCATCGGACCCTAGATTATGGTTGTACCTCCTCACAATAATCTTTCAGGGAAATACTTTTCTCATGGTTTTCTAAGGGGGGTGGAATGTTGAGATCCTCCCTATGGGTGTAATTGAAGGACAAAGGGCCCATAGTAGATTAATAATAGTGGAGGTGAATCAATGCAAGGTGTATCCATTCCCCTATGCTTGTTATTATTAAATATGGTGCAATATGATATTTAGATTTAAAAAAATATAATGGGGCCTCATTAAGAAGGGTCCTCTAGGAATTATGAGTTTTTTGTGATTAGGGTTCTCTTGTTAGTTATAAAGAATGATGGATTCCTCCATATGATGGGTGTAGAGTTTGTTGTATTTGGAGGTTAGCTCATTCGGAGGTCACCCAACCTTAAGAGGAAAGTGAATATGAGTATAATCCCTTCCATAAAAGGATCATTGTAAGGTGTTTCCCTACCTTAAATATTGTTTATATTAACAAAGTGTGGATTTTTTATGATATCTTGTTTATTGGGTTAATTATCATAAAAAATAAAGAACTAGGGTTTGTTATCCCCATTTTCTAGGGATAACTAGGAGATCATGTCTCGAGGCCCACAGGTCCTAGACATGGAGTACCGAGAGCAAGATTGACCTAAGCATGGCCCTGGAGGGCCCATCCTTCTTCTTCTTCGCCAGACTTGTCCTGTTAGCAGCAACAACTTCCATCACCATTGCCTTGGACTTGCATCAGAGAAGACTCTTTCTCCATGAGGTAATTGGTCAAAGTATCATGGTATGTGTCATGTTTGATCATTATAAATTTCTTATATATGCATCAAGTTCCTTACATTTCTGACGACTGCTTGGATCTTACACTAACCCACTTGACCATTGTTGAGGGAATTAACGGGATGCCCTATCAAGATGATATCCATGGGTTTTGGTTGGCCACCAGGTGGGGATTTGCATAGCCATCATCTGCTCCCACCATTCTGTCACTTTACATCTTATCTCCCATACATCCATCCCATTCCCCTAGTCTAGCCATTAGGATGACCTTTGAGGGTTACACTTTGTCCTGTGGGAAGAAGGGGCTAAAGGCCCAGGGGGTAAAAGCAGCTGGTAAAAGATAAAATCCATAGGAAATAAAACCTAGAGTTGTTTCGCCCAGGGATACCTGAGAAGGCAATAAAAGGCCTCTCGATAAGAAACAAAAGGGACCCGAAGAAAATAACAAAAAAAACAAAACCTAACCAAGAGGATGGGAGGT
Source organism: Picea engelmannii (assembly GCA_009831015.1). Classification (NCBI taxonomy): domain Eukaryota; kingdom Viridiplantae; phylum Streptophyta; class Pinopsida; order Pinales; family Pinaceae; genus Picea; species Picea engelmannii. The sequence continues at coordinate 62,421 of ML784282.1, read as the reverse complement.
CTCATCATGAACCGACCCATTATGTTCATAGGTATATAGTAGTATTACATTGCCATTATCTGGTCACCACGCCAGGGTAATGACCTTTGGTTGCCTGGCCAAGGGAAAGGGGGTCTCATCACGAGCCAGCCTTATCATTTCTGCAAAATACCAGTGGGTAACATTGTCAGCTCTGGTCACCACGCCAAGGCAGTGTCCTCTGTTCATACCTTGAAGTAAAAAGAAAGAAAAATCAATAAATAAAGAATAAAGGCAATAAAGGGGCTTGGGAAAAGTGCATCCATGACGGGTACAGCTCACCTCCTACAAAGGCACCCATGGACAATACTTACTCCTAGTCTTCACTATAACTGGACACTCCCTGGACCATATCACTTCATATACATGGCTTGAATGATCTTCTGTGGAAACTTTCCTTTTCTTATGGATACTGGCCCAATAGGTTTTTCTGTCTATTTCTTTGAGTTTGTATAGTAGGTTAGTGTAATGTCTTTGAGCTCTTAAAAGATATGTTAGGGATTTTATGCATGTATTTGATAAATTTAATGATGAAATATGACTGACATTGATATGATCCCAAGGACTGATGAGCCCATGGAGGGCGAAGTTTTTGATGTGCAGGATCATACCCGGTGGACAGGTACCAATGGATCGGTACACATGGGGATATGATTAGCTCGGACCTCCATGGGGCTAAAGAGCCCATCAGATGGTTTCTGGGATGGCAGAGACATGACAACGTTATGATGAGCCATTGCACGAGAAGGAAGAAGGATGTTCCACCCAGGACACTTTGGCAGAGCCCAGCCTAGGGGGAATCACCCACTGCAGATGGGACATTTTTCTTTGATGGACATGGCATCACTTGGGAAAGATGGACAGTGTTTGGAGTGTGTGGAAGTGTGCTGAGGTCATTTGGCACGTGTGGCAGCTTGGAGGAGCCCTATAAGGGCCAATGTTTGGTTTTTGTATGCTGTATTTGCCCAAAAAGGGCCAACGTCTCCCTCAAAAGGGCTTGATGTCCCTCTTTTTTCTCATATTATGACATTTTCTAGCAGTTAATGTAAAAAAAAGTGTAAATCTTATAGTCAGCCTTGTCGGTTGTTTTAATGACCTTAATTTTAATTCAAAGGTCATGGGTTGGTATAAATAGAGGACATTTCTCCTCATTTTAATAATAACATAACTCACTCTCTTGTGAGAGATTATATTTTAGCTTTTTCTTAGTATTTTTGGTCTTGGAAGTGAGGCACAACTCTTGTTGGAGGATTCTTCTTGGCATTTATGGTATTTCTCTCATGGAAGGTTTACAACTAGGGTTTGATTATGCTTTCTTCATGATATGTAAGTGAATTTCTCATGAAAAACTCATTAAATGAATGGTTGTAGTCTTAATTTCTTACATTTTCTATATCATTTCTATTATATTGCTAAATCTTGAAACCCTAGGTAGCAAGCACACTAGTAGGTCATTGCTATATGTCCCCATGATTGAGAAACAATTTTATCCATTGATAAAGGAAGATATAGCCTAGTCGTTGCTATACTTATCCTCCCTTATCTGAGTTAGCATTAAAGTATAGGTTGAATAGAGGAGACGTCCTAGGCCTAGTTAATTCTACACCTAGGGTTTTAACCTTCTAAGGTTTGAAAAGCCTTTCCCTTGCAACACTTTTCTCCCTTAGATTTGTACTTTGAAGCTAGCCATTTTGCCTAGAATATTTAGAGAAAGAGGAAGGAGCATGAGGCCTTGCTTAAGAAACACTGCAATGAGCCTCCTTCCCTTAGGGTTTTGATCCTAGGGCCCTCCCATTGCAGCACCATAGGACCTAACCTTCTAGTCTTTAAATTTTAAATCCTCTTGAGATTTTTCCGTTACTTTTGACTCCATATTACCCTAAGCCACTGGTATTCTTTCCAACGTTGAGCTTGTTGTGCAAATTCATCTTTCAAACTTTCAAATTTTGAAACCCTAACTAACCCTAACGCCACTAATTAGGGCTGACATCATACCTGACGCAGCAAGCCCTCTAACTCAACAATAAATGATGATGTTATTCCTTTATTTATCTTTTGTTGATAGAAAATACTATTGGCTTGGTCATGTTGTGATAGACATTGATGAAATGATGATTTTCATTGCCTAATTAGCAAAACATTGACCTTCTTAGTATGTTATATTGCTTATTAAACAAAATCATACTAACCCTAAAGGAAGATGATGTCATCCCTAGGATATTGACGCATCAATCTATTGTATATGAGCAACTAATGACATTTATTGCATTGGTTTAGTTCAAGGATTGATCATTTTCATTAGATGCTATATTGTTCTAGTGTTTATTGACAAGTAACATTATATTGCCATTGTCATTATTGCAAACATTGACTTCGTCAATATTTACTGATGTATATGCTCATATACATTAAATTTTGATAGTCATTGATTCATGAAGTATTAACCATCATTGCATGTATTAGTTTCATTGTTGTCTTGTCTCGCAAGCAGTTGCCTTTTCTGTGGTTATTCTTTACTTGACTATCTTTTGTGCGGTAATCTGTGAAGGGGAAACTAGCCTTAATCCTTTGAGTCTTTTTCCTTTCAAATCCCAGATTGCCAAGGACGTCTCCCTTGGGCTTAGCCACCCTAAATAGAAAGAACCTCCCCATTGTGGTTACATTGGGTGGGGTAGGTCCCTGTTACGCCAGTTTGACCCTTATCCTCTAGTCTATGACCTAAAATACAAACTGCGCGATAACAGGGTTAACATGCTTAATAAAGTTATTAGTCTATAGTTAACATTATATTCTTACAAAGATAAAAATAATGGGATTGTGTTATATGTGGGTGGAACCAACAACTTGAAACTATGATAGGATAACATAGGGGATTTTATAGTGGTATAAACATTTCAAATACATCATTTTATAATGTATCTATCTTTAGTGTTGACACATAGACACACCTAACTACAGACAAGGTGTAGAGAATAAAAGTGGGGAATGTTAAGAAACCAACCATATTCATCCTTACAATAAATCAACCATTATGTCAGTAGAAAGAGAAGTACTACACTAAACATGCACGTAAAAAAAATTATTATAATAATTGAAACTTATATAGTACTACCAAATGAGAATCGTTATAACCAATATAATATAACAAGAAAAAATAAGATATAAAAGTTTATAGTTGTAAAAGCATTTTCAAAATCCCATTTGCAAGGTCCTCTGCAAGAAGGGTGTGGGAATCTTCTCCCAAGTCATCAGGGAGATAGAATTTAGGGTTGCTCCGGCACCCAATAGTTTCACTAGTTGTTTAAGTGGGTGCCTTGGGAATGTGAACACGATAATGGGATTTACCAAGCATGAGGTGAAGCAGAAGGCTAGGTGCGCCAAATAGGTTGGAGAGCACCCGAGGTTGTAGTGAACTAGTCCCAAGAAACATGAAGTTTGATGAGCGCATGGGTTCAATTGCATGAATGGGTCCATGAAGGGGAACATTAGTTTGTTTGGGTATGTTGTTATGTGAAGGGGAATGACACACCCAAAGGATGTGAATATTCATGAAGGTGATGTTTGGAGTTCATATAAAAGAACAAGGGAACACAAAAAAGAAAACAAAAGGAAGAGAGCAATATCAACACTAAGGTTCTCAGGTAGATTCAGACAAAGAGGGGCGAGCTATGTCAAGGAGACAAGTCATGCCACATGGGAGGACTTGTGCTGACTTGACATGATTATATGGATAGATTTGGGGAGACCTTGTTTGAGTTGAGTCTAGCAACATGCAATGTGACTTTGGATCTTGGGGAAGTCTTGTTGCAAGTCTGGGTGAGGCATGCTATGAAAGAGAATTGAAAGTCTGTGTGAAGTCTTGTGATGAAGAAGAGACGATGAGTCTATGGTGGGAACAGGTCTAGTGCATGCCATATGATTCAAAAAAAAATGTTACGTTGGATGAGTCTTGAGGTAACAAATTTGTCTAGGAGTGTCTTGATGAGGTGAGATGAGTCATGTGGCTCTGCCAAAGTTTTAAACTAAGATGGTAATGCTCACATTGTAAAATTTTCCTCCCACACTATATCTTGTTCCTCCCACACTATATATATGTGTCTCTTAATTTTTTCAGAATTTTTCTCTTCATTTCATGTATCTATGATTAATTGAGTTTAGTTAAGACTATTAAAAAATTATCTAAGTATACAAGTGAGTTGCACTATGATAGAGTGTGACTTTCCTGTAGCCTAGAACATAGTATGGGTATGCTCTAGGTGAATAGGTGTAGTCCAAATGAGGTGTCATTTGTGTTTCTAAGAAGCCTAGTAAGAACTGTCATGATGTTACATGCCCTTAAGAGGTTCACAATTCTAATATTCGGGAAGGTGTCCTATGGAGACATGACAAATGGTATCAAATCTTATTCATCACATATTTTGAAGAAGGGTAGATGAGCTCTTCACCACTCTCTTAATGATAGATGGTATCAGAGAAAAGTTATAAAACAATTTGTTGATATCTTCACCACTACATGACAATATATGGCATAAGAGAATATTTGTCTCTTCACCACTATCACAGTGAGAATGTTAGTATTGAGGGACACTGCATTTGATTTCACAATTTGTTGCAGATATAGTTTTGTGGGAATGTTCATAGACTTGGTGAGAAGTTTAGTGGGAATTTTTGCAGACTTGGTGAACATTTCGATACAGAGAAGTGGTTCATTGCAGAGGCATTGCATGAGACTTATGAAAATTTTTATAGTTAATAGTGTGATGGAAGGTTGATCTAGGCACATACCTTTTATAGACCTAGAGAAAATTTTGTGGTGAAACGAAGAACTTGGGAAGGGTAGGTCATAAAAAAACTCATTGAAAAGTTCATTGTAGGACTTGCCACAAATTTTATCATAGAGGGTGATCAAAAAAGTGATTGTGAAGTGGAGTAGTTTTGGGTTGATGAGTTGAAGAACTTGCATGCGTTGGATGACTTGATGCAACCTAGAGAATCTTTGAAACAAGGTAGTTAGTTGGGAACATTTTCATGATGACATCTTCATGTTGTACGTCATCGAGAACAATAATTGAGTTGATATGGGTTGTTGTACAAGTGGGTTGAATGAAACCTTCAGATGATGTGACTCTCCGTAGAGCTACGCAAGTCAACTAACAATGGTATAAATTGGTCGTCAAGTGGTGGGTACATGGTGCATTGAAGCAATCAAGGTGCATAGATGGCATGATAGTGCATATGAGTTTGGTCAGTTGCATGGGAAGTTTGGGACTTAAATGTATTTTTGAAGTGGATTGATGGACTCAACCTTGTATTGTAGCAAAGGTGATATGCATGCTTATGGAGATATACATAGTGATTGAGGGGAGTTCATGCGAAGAGTTGATGGCTTGGGAAAGTGAAGGTTTAGGACAACATACTTAAGCCATGGGTGCAACCAAGAATGTCGTTGGGAAGGTTCTTATAGTTCCTAATTTTTGTAGTGAGCTCTTTGAAGGAAAGTGAAATGACTTGGTGGTTCAAGTGAAATATGTTTCCATGGTGAAAACCGGAAGACTTGAGGGTGGCTCAAGTGGTCCAGATTCAAAGAATTCATGTAGCAGTTGGGATGCCTTGACTTGGGTGAATGTGAAAATATATTGGGGTGACCTACATGAACGATTCTTGTGGTGTAATTAGGAATATTTAGATGTAGTTATGGAGGTGAATTGAGGATTTCTATAGCTCTTAGATGAGGTAACTTGGTGCATTGGTGCCTTAACCAAATTTGTTGGGTCATGTGATGACTTAAAAGTCACTATGATGTTCCATATTTTGGATGCTTGCGAATGTCGGGTGATGAACTAATGGGGAAAAGGAAATTTGGATGTTCAAATATTGGAGAAAATGGGACATTTCATATTTGAAGATGCAAATGAAGATAAGGAAAATTCAGCTAAGGAATCCATGCTTGTGGAATTCATTGAAGGTTGATTTGCAAGGGTAGGTTTTGTTGGATGTGCAAAGAAAAGATGCATGGTGATTTACTTGATTCTTCACAGAATGGTATGCGATGCAGACTATGTGATTGTAGAAGATTGGATAAATGTCCAATGAGTTGGGTAGTGGAGTCAAGTTTTCGCGGATGACTTTGTTTTGGGGTGACTTCATATTATATCAAGGTGAGGGGAGACGTTTCCATGGTTTGAGGTTTTTTTGTGGATGTAATGAATTGTGGAAGGAAGTGACCAAGCTTTGGGAATGTTGTGAATTATCACAGAATGAACATGATAGTTCAACACTTAGAGTGTTGGTTCATGGGAGCACAAATAAGAGGTCAAAGTATAGATGTGCCAATAGGTTTGAAGTGCAACACTTAGACATTATCGAGAATCTTCTTGATGGATATTGGATGTAGAAACAATGAGGAAAGAGTGGACACTTTTGTTATCCTTTGAGGTTGGAAAAAGTAATGGAAGTTGCAGATAGAAAAATAGTATGAGGACATGGATATGTGCATGCTCACGGATTAGACATGAAAGTTGGAATAGCTACCCAACTAGTTTGAGATGTGGGGGTAGACAGTGTTAAGAGACATGGACTTGAGTTGTAGTATGATCACAACAGTGAATCATGAAGATTTCAACACTTAAGAAATTTTTTGAGGTAAAGTGGGTAGAAGTTAGTTGTAGTAAGGAGTGACAACATCAACAGAACTAGATAACATCAAAGAAACAACATCACAACGAGATAGTGAACAAAGTCGGGTGACTTTCATCCTTGGATTTTGGTGAAATGATTGTATTTACTCATAAGACATATTGTGTAGAGTTGGGTGTAGTATAGTTTGGTTGGTTTATGAAAACTTGGAGTTTCCAGTAGACATAGTTGAAACTGGGGCATGAGTTTGGCTAGAGATTTGAAGAGCATATATTTTTTGGATGTTGTTGAGGATAGAAGTGACTTAAGGTGGGAGAGTATGTAATTTCCTCAACTAAAAGGTCACAGGAACAGATGAAGGAACATCACTCCACCTCAACATGCGCTGGTTGTCTAGCTCGTTGGTGCACATTCAAGGAGGGGAGAGGCACCAACCCTCTCATTTTGCCTCAAAATTTAAATGTAATTAAGGCAATTGAATGTTGTCAGGATGAATGAGCCAAGACGTGCTTTCACATAGACTATAAATGAGGTTGCCTTAAGTGGCTGATAGATAGAGGGATCTAGATTTGATTCAAACTAGATTTCCACTCATTGTAATTTTCCTCATTAGATAGGCATTTTGATGGTGATTAGACACCATTAGTGTAGCTTGGAGGGAAATCTCGTCGAGCCTCTCTTGTATAAATATTTGTATTGTATGCCTAGTAGACGTTGTTGAATATCAATTGAAAAACATTGTAATCCAAGGAGAGGATATTTGAGAGTCGAGACTCAGTTACAATCTGGACTCATACATTATAATTGAAATTCTATCGTTAATACAAAATAACATATTCCACTGTTTGGAATTTCCTGGGTGATGGATGCTTATTATGAATGCCATTTATGTTTGTTTATGTTGTGGATTTTTATGTTAGATTTCATCTACAAGGGTATAGATAGAATTCTCTATCTGTAAGCTTGTAGGATTATTTTTGGGTTCTTTAGGCTAAGTGCAAGGAGTGTGCGACAGAGTGTTGAAACTCTGTGAGCTAGCACAAAGAGTGAACATCTAAAATTAGAGTTGAATTCATAGGAGAACATGCCAGGTAGGCACACCAGGATAATTCAAATACTAAGAGGGAAACCTCAAGGTTGTTGAATACCTTGAAGGAAACCTATGCAGGAGTAAGCGTAGAACATAGTTGTTGAACACTTTGTAGAACTCTTCTAGGAGGGCATTGAGTGGGCACAAGTGTACATAGAGCCAACACATTCTGAAGTGTTGGATAATTTGAAGAAACCATAGAGTTACTGAACATTCTGAGGGAAGGAATATTTGCAAGTGTGCATTGAGTGGATTTAGGGGTTTCTTTGGTAAACCTGAAGGATTTCAGGAAAGTAGAAGTAAGACATGTGGAAGGAGTGCACTAGGACAACACTTAGATAAGTGTTGTGAGAAGACGTCTGAAGGCTCAACCAAGCACAAGGAGTGCGCCAAAGGTAAAGTATTTTGTCCTAAAATATCATGAGGAAGAGCATCGAGTTGTTAGGAGGGCACCATAAAAAATTTTGGAAGGACATGGAAGGGAAGAGAACCTTAAAGGTTCTCGCTAGAAAAATCTCAAAAGAATTAGCATCGTCACGTACAGAGTCTCTGTAAGGACTGTAAGAGGATGAGAGAAGTCCAAGTCTTGGACAACGAGAAGAGTGTTGAGTGTGCATAGGATTAAGGACTTCCCGAAGTTCCAAAGTCTCGAAGCCATGTAGGGACCGTCCATAGTCAGGAGAAGAGAGGTGGTGAAAGAGCAGGAGTTCCAGGAGATTCACATAAAGAAAAGGGTATTGTTCGTGAAGTCACAAAGAGCAAAGAGAATATGGACTGTCAGATCTAGAAGGACACATGGAAGAGATCCACATATTTCTTAGAAGTGGTGCTCCGAAAGAAAAATGAGAGCAGAGAAGAGAGACTCTCGAAGGCTGGAGTCTAGAACAGATCATAGCCATTGATATAAGTAAGTGACGAGGATCTTTGATCCTCACACCCATTTGTGTTCGTCGATTTATATTTCGAGGAACTAGGAGTTGGTTGTTTTGAAAAGAAAGAATCCTGAAGTCTGAAGTTCCTTTTACAGTTTAGCCTTGGGTCATAGCCAGAGGTCACATGGGAGAAGGAGCCTAGAATAGAGATATAGGGATTGTCATGAAATTTCTTCAAAGGGGCCGAGAAAGAGTCACAGGTCTGATAGAATCTTCACTTTGGAGAGAAAGGGGGATATCTAAAAATTGAATTGGGTTCCAACAAGGAATTGAATAATTGATTTGACTCAAGTGACTGAACAATCTGAGACCAAGAGATCATGAAACCCCCCTTGAAAATAAAGGGGGGGTGTGGTGGTGTTGTCAAGTGGTATCAGAGCCTGAATTTGTTTTAAGGTAACATAGACAAAGAAGTGAGATGATATCATGAGGTGGTATCAAAAGTTATCCTGTAGACAACAGGTTAAGAGAAATAGCATGTGATGCTCTGTAGAGATTGTTGCAAGGTGTGCAGTAGATGGTAGACATCTAGGTGGGATGAAGGTGAAGGAGGATGGTTCCTGAAATCCATAAACACAGTCGAGGAGAAAACTACCCGTGGAAAAACAAAGGGGAAATTGACAAAGAACTCAGTGAAATTAGAACAGAGATGGATAAGCTAGCATTGAAGATGAATCATGAAGAAAGAGTATGTTATAGGTACGAATGGCCTCTGAAGAGGAAATCCAAGTGGCTTGTTCATATTTTGTTGGCTAGAAGGAAGCAATAGGTGTTAAAAAGGTGGTTGAGGCATGTTGAAAACCTCAGTAATGAAGGAAAGAGATCTGATAGAGGTCTCATAGGTTTCCATGTGGGCAATGAGAAGAGATGAGTTGATCTCATAAACTTCCAGGAGGGCAGAGGAGACATCCTAATTTTCCAGGTGGGCAAGGGAGATATATGGGCTTAGCTGAGAGTTCATGTCAATAAGGGGTGTTGACATATGGAAATGAGGTGAAAGTAAGGCCTCATCCATATGAAGACTCATGTGGAACTACAAGCCACGTGAAAGAAGATGATGATAAGTTAAATACTTTTTTCATAGAGGAGAAGGATCAGAGGAGCATTTAGATCATTGGAGGAATCAAAATATTCTTGACAAGGAGAGGCTAGCATATGTTTTTCATATGTAGAAGTAGAAGGAAAACCAACAAAGATTGTAATGGAGGAGAAGGAGAAGATATTGAATTCTACCCCAACAACAAAAAAAGAGGAGAACACAGTTGAGTTTCTCACTCAATGGGAGACATAGTTGAATATGTTGGAGGATTGGTTGGATAATCCAGAACCATAATATGGGTACCAGGATGAATCCATGCAAGAGGAAACGTGCTAGCATGAGGAGTAGTTGGAGGAAGTTGGAGTGGAACCAGTACAAGAGGAACTGGAAAAATTTGAGTCTGCAATAAAATGGGAAGTCAACGTCATAGGAGGTGAAGGTAGCATGGTGGATCAGGTTGGTCTACTCATCGATCGAAATGAGGATTTGTAGCCGAGTAGACTACATAAGGAAATCCAACCAACAGAGCAGCTGGAAGAATTTATAAAGGAGATAAAGGAGATGATGTTGAAGTCAACAAAATAAGTTGTCAGCAAGAAGAAGTTGAACATAGGAGTACTTGTAGGAGTACTAGGGAATAAACAAAAACAACAAGGAAAAATATTAGGATGACAGCTCCAGGAGAAATTTTAGGATCCAAGAGTATTTTAATAGAGATGGGAAGCTCATGAGATCCATTGTCAGGAGAAGATAGGTGGTGAAATAACATGAGGTTTGTTAGATAGAGTTTCAGGAGATTCACATAAAGAAAAGGGTAATCTTCGTGAAGTCATGAAGAGTAGAGTGAATATGGACTGTCATATTCGAAAGGACACGTGAAAGAGATCCATGTATTTCAAATAAGTGGTGCTCTAGAATACAAAGTATAGTATATAAGAGAGAGTCCCAAAGATCGTAGTCTAGAACAAAACACAACCGTTGAACTAAGGAAGTGACGAGGATCGTTTATCCTCACATCCATTTGTGTTCCTTGATCCAGATTTTAGGGAAATAGGAGTTGGATGTTGTGAAAAGTATGAATCCCAAAGTATGAAGCACCTTTCAGGGTTTAGCCTCGATTCATAGTCCGAGGTCACATGGGAGAAGGGGCCTAGAATAGAGAGCTAGTGCCTGTCGTGAAATTTCTTCAAATGGGCTGAGAGAGAGCCACGAGTATGATAGAATATGCACTTTGGAGAGAAAGGGGGACCTATGAAAATTAAATTGGGTTCCAGCAGGAAACCAAAGAGTTTATTTGACTCAAGTGACTGAACGATCCGATATCAAGAACCTTTTCCCAAGTGCTCAAGGAGATAAAAATTTTGGTTTCCTTAGTACCCAAGAGTCGCACTAGTCGCGAAAGTGGGTGCCTTGCGCATGTAAAAATTCCAAGGGGATATCCCAAGCATGAGGAAAATCACAAGGTTGGGTGCACCAAAGATGTTGGGGTACATCAACACAAGTGCACTGAAGGTTTGGGTCCTCCAATATCGAGGGACACAAAGTTTGATGAGTGCATGGGCTCATTTGGGAACATGGGTCCCTGAAGGGGCACACCATTTTGTTTGGGAATTTTGGCCTGTGAAGGGGCACGATGCACCCAAACGATGTGATTATTTGTGAAGGTGACATTTGGATTCCATATAAAATAACAAGGGTGCAAAAAAAAGAAGGCACAAGCTTGATCAACACTAATATTCCAATGAACATTTAGAAAAGGATGGGTGAGCTCCCTTAAGGAGCCAAGTCACTCCACATGGGAGGAATTTTTCTACCTTGAGGTGATTATGCAGACAGAGTTGGGGAAACCTTCTTTGATTTGTGTCTGGCAGTAGGTAGGGTGACTTTGGAGCTTAGGGAAGTCTTGTCACAGGTATGGGTGAGGCATGCTATGAGATAGAACTCTAGATCTATGTGAAGTCTTGTGACAAAGAAGAGACAAAGAGTTTGTGTTGGGCACATATCTAGTGTGTATTGCAGAAGTTGCGAAAGTTTTTGTGAAGGACGAGTCTTGGGGTGAAAAATATGTTTACAAGTGTCTTGGTGAGGTGAGGCGAGTCATGCAACTCTGCCCAAGTGTAAATCAAACTGCGAGTGCTCATATTGTAACTATTTCACAATAATAATAATTATCCAGGTGTTAGGCACGTCTTGTGCCACCCACACTATATTTGTGTGGTTCCTATTTGTTTCACAAGTGTTCTCTTCATTTCATGGATGTATGTTGCTTAAATTATTAAGTGCTAAGACTGTTAAAAAAATTTCTAAGTATACAAGTGAGTTGCACTATAGTAGGAATGTGAATCACTTGTAGCCATGAATAGAGAATGGGCATGTTGTAGGTGAAGAGGTGTAGTCTAGAAGAAGTATTATTAGTGTTTTCAAGCAACCAAGTGAGAACCATTGCGGTGCCACACGTCCTGAGGAGGTGCACAATTGTAATATTGGGGTAGGCATCATGTGGAGATGTGACACCATTCATAATATATAAATAAAACATACAAAATATAATCTACCACAAAATATAAGGGAGATATTTTGCATGACTTGAACTTGTCCCCAACCGTCCTAAAAAACATGTGTTATCAACCATCCTAACAAACATGTGTTAATTTATTTTGATTTCATGGAATATTCTATGGATTAGAAGGTATATAGTATATGTGGTCTAGATTGAGAATAGTGAAACATCACATTGAATCCCTTTAATTCACTTATGGGTAATTGCAAGAAGTTCATGGTCGAAAAATTGGCAATCCATGTAATAGGAACGCACACTCGAAAGAATGGGTGTGTGTTTTTAGGAATGCACATGTGCTCCTAAAGCCTTAGGTTTGGAGGCAACCAAACCTCCATGAGGCATGCCACAAAGGATTAGTGGAAAGAATGTGTGCTCATTCTTACGAATGCACGACATTCTTAGGAACACACATGTGTTCCTACTGTTATTTTTGTAAAAGAGGCCACGATCGTGATTTGTGGTAATTGTGTATAAACCATGCTCACGTTTCTACTCTTATTGAGTGAATTGAGGAGCTAGAGAGGAGCTAGAGAGGGAGGATATTGTACATGTATGTTTAGTTTATCATATTTTAACTGAATTCAGTCATTTCCATTTTATTTATTTTCTTCGAAGAATCAAAATAAATAAATAAATTGTAATTTTCTATTTAACTAAAAACCAACCTAATTTACATGCCATTGAGTTTAAATTACAACATATATAATATAATAGAACCCCAAGACAATGTAAACCACTCAAAATAAAACCAAGAAGATCAAAACCCAAACCCACCAGAACCATCCAATGTAAACACTCAAATTTAAGAGGGGTTGGATATATTAAGAACACTTGAGGAACAATTAAGGGACACTAAAGAGCCTAGTATAGTTTGCTTTGCCACATATTTTGACATCATTGTGAGTTCCATTGCAAGTTCCCATGGGAAATTGACCTCTATTTTTTTATTATAGGGCAAGAATGTATGAGTACTACAACATTGATTTGGAGAGAAAGCAAGAGAAAGAGCTGGGAATTTCAAAACTACAAATATTGTCTATTTTTAGTGATCCTAGAACTAGAAAAGAACTACCATTGAGCAAGAAACACATCTCCATTAAGTAGTGCATCCATCCCCATATTAGTCAAAATTTGATGGATAGGAGGTATATGGTTTTTGATAAACCTCCCTGCAATAACAGGGAGGTGCCCTTATATATTATGATAAAATTATGGGCTGATTTTATTATGGGTAATCATGTCAACTACTTTGACATAGGATAATTCCAGGGGGTGGGTTGAGGGTCTAGGGTTTGCATAGGACAGAGAGAATAGCAGGTGCAACCCTGTGTTAGGTCATAATCCCCCCATGTGAAGGCCTGACCCTATGATCTAGGTGGATATCAGTGACCGCCCACCTATTCCACTGGCTCGAAAAACAATATTCCACCTTGGCAATTTTCTTTCTAGTTTTCGGGTCCTAAACTTCTGAGGCCATTTTGAGCCTCTAAACAACATTTTTAGGGCTCTCCATAGTCAAATTGTATATGGTGTCAGAGTTTGAAAGAAACATGTGTATTCCTTGGATAAAACTTTCCAATGAGATATCGTGTGCCCCAAATAAAGATTGTATGCCAAAGTCACACCCCTGGGAAGTTGATACAACAAACTAGCGAAAACGGGGTCCACAAAATTGTTGGATTTTAATCTTATGGGGTTAGGGTTTTGGATTTTCTTTATGATAAAAAGGCCTTTGGAGGCTCATTGTAAAGTAATTTTCTTGCGAATTCGAGGAGCCGTCACATCTCTTCTCGAAGATAAGCTACCACCATTCTAATGAGTCTTTCACCCTGTATTTTTATAGTGTTTGTACATTTTCACTCATTGATAGAAATTACATATTATTGTATCTCTGTGTTTATGGTTGCATCTCTGATATATTTTTTTTATATTATTGGATATCCAAGATATCTTTGTATATCTTTGGGTTATATCTTCGCTCTCATTTCGTGCCGAAAATAATCTGGATCATTGGTATCAAAGTAGGCTACTCTTGATCATTTTTCAGTGCATGTCCCTGACAAGGTCCGAGTATAAAAAGTTGGGTATCGAGCTTGTCTCTCTTGAGGAAAATCAATCTCACATGCCTAAGAAATCCTCCATGGCGGAAGAAAAGAAAAACGACAAAGAAGAAGATTTGATCGATCTATTGCTTGATCAGGCTCTCATCAAGCAATAGATTGATCGAAGATTAGATCCATGACCATCCTGATAACCATCATATGGATAAGCATATTGATAACCATTATTAGATCCATATCCATATGGGACTATTTGCTCGGACGGTCGTTGTGTCACCGTATCCATATTGGTGTTTGTATACATTCTCAATAACAACAAACAACTTTGTCCCAGCTCGTTCCTAAAGGGAACAAAAGTTAAGCCCGACAACCTTTTGGCTTCTCCAAGACTTTCCTTATCTAAAAAATACCTAGGTTTTTAGAGTAATAACAATGATGAGCGTAAGATTAATCACTGCAGCATTTGAAAGCACTGATAAACACTTAGCTTAAAAAAACTGCCCACCAAGAAAAAAAGATAAAAACAATTCACTATACCTGCAATACAATGGCTTTAAACCGAAATTTCTAAAATGCTAGGTCTTTAACCAAAAAGTTCTGTAGTGGTGAGTATGTAGAATAATGAAATATTTAAGATCTTCTATCCCAGAATGAGAATAGCTCTAAGCTTCACGAAATTGAAATTTCCAAGATCTATGCTTCGCTAAATGAAATCAAACTTTTGAGGCTCAACTTGCCAATAATCATTTGTCTAAGGGACATTTGTATAATCTTGGGGGTCTACATAGTCATAGATGTAATACATTTAATTTAAATCTAGTTTGAATCAGATGTATATCATATGCATGTCAACCATTAAAGGATACCTTACACTCAACCTTACATATTACAACAACTCATCCCTCCTCAAGCCTTACAACATTAAATTACGCTTAAATTTGAGATTTAAACTCACAATTGAGAAAGATGGTGCTTCTCTCTGCTTGGGATCGTCTTCCTCCTAGTGCATTGTTGCACTATTTGCTGACGTGCTGCTAAGTTGGAGAGATTCTCCTGCATCATATCATCTCCAACACCGGTTCTATCATGTAATCTAATGATCTAAGGATTTTCCTTTTCCACCACCACAACATCCATCATTATATATTCCGCTTTATTTAACCTTTGCCAATTGCTCATTCGTTCATAAAATAGTCTTCCAATAGGTCCAACCATGCACCGCTCCTTGTGGGATTTCTTTTGTTGAAACCCTATCTCTCTACTCCAACAACTGTGTCACAGGGCACTCCATATTTCTTCATCATCAAACCACTCTTGTAAGAGATTCTAGGATTTCCTTTCTTTGATACCACATGAGAGGAAAATAATATGCGAGAGAAATAAATAATCAACCAACAACAATACAACACATAAGAAATTCCTGTGATTTATCTTTAAAAACCCAAACTTGGAAAAACTAACTAATAGATCTATTAGTTCCTTCACCAAACCTATCCAAGCCAACCAACCTCCTAGCCTTGGCAGAGTGAGTCTTCAATGCTCAACTCTTGACACATTAACATGGAGTATTACCATCCTTTTAAAGGATTTCATTACATGAAATCCATGAGCTCTAAAACCATGAGTCACATATACCATGTGTTAGAAACAACCATTGTTTATCTAACAACTTCAACTCTTTCACCAAGTCAATTTTAACCTCACACTTAGAGGATGACTTCTTGCTATACTAAAATGAATAAACATAAGAAGAAACAATTGCTTCCTTCACCAATAAAATTCTCAACAAGGGGAATGATAGATAAATATAAAATTGACCCTAGAACATGCTTGGAGAAACGAGAAATGATTACCAACATTGACGTGATAACCATCAGGAAAGGTAACCCCAAACATCACTTCATGAACCTTCCCATGCTAACATTAAAATTCATTCACAAAATGTCCTCCAACTGCACCTCCCTGCTTCTCATCTCTTCACATATGGGTTTAATCCAACTTTTCCCTTGGAATCCCTCCTTGTTTACCACAAAATAGAACTTAAATCTCCTTACCATTATCCCATATACCTCCCAACTTTTAGAGAAAGTGAATTAAATACAAAACCACTCAAGATGATGGCTAAAATGTCGGAGTGGGGGAGGCCACCTACCTTTTATCCCTTTTTCCCCACATGTTGGTACTTTGAACTTATTGGGACTAGAATTTAGATTCATTAGTTGAATTCTTGATTCCAAGGGTGAGGGGAGCCCCATTTTTAAACCTTCATCTTGGTTAAAACTTCATCTTTGTTAAGAAAGAGAGCCATAGTTCCTATGTGATTATTAGGAAAGAGATCTTATATGTTGAAACAATGATGAACTAGCATTTTCAAATGTAATCACATGAATATATTGATAAAATGAATCATTATTGTATACCAAGTCAGACAATAGAGTGTGGGGGCATAAGACTCTAGGAGAGGGAAAAAGGGCTATGAATTGAGAGGAAAAGGGAATAGGTCAAAGGAGATTAATCCAAGAAATAAAATGCTATTATTGCTAAGTTATAAGTCTTTAGGTTATGATTTTGTCCTAAGTTCATAAGTGAGAGGAATGAATTACCAAGTGGGGTACAAAGTAATTTCTTGAGTTCCAAGTGTCAAAAAGGGCACATGCATATATAATGTGGAAAATTAGTGTAATTGGGACCCATTCATTCCATTCCATGATGTAATTCCATAATCAACACCATTGTATGGAGGGTGGGAGCTAGTGAAGATGTTGTTACCCAATAAATCCTTGGTGGTTTAAGTGGAATATGTAACACCCCCATTTATAATCCCCATTTTAGTGATGCGTAATTAAATACAATGTATGGATGTAGGCATGAATATGTAATTTGTAAACATTGTATATGATCATAATAATAAAATAGATGCGACATTGGTTGTGGCTGGACAAATAGAGAAATTTAGGGATAAGTTTCCATAAGGGAGGGAAATGTCTAGCAATGTCTAAGAAAGGGGTCCAATCGTGGGGAATTACTCATGGGTATCATTTCCAACCCACTTTCCTAAAAATATTACTTTGAGAGAACCTTTCTAATTTCCTTTTGAGTGTATGAGAGTGCAATAATTAAAAACATGTAAGAGGGGTTGGTGGGAAAAGTCACATCTCACATTTATGAGGGCATGGGGGATAAGTACAATAAACCTTGGGGAATGTGAGTCAAATCTTATGGGTAAAAGTGAAATTCAAGTGGCAATTGTGGGTAGTTTTTGCTTGTAGTTTTTGGAGTAGTAAGAGAGTGGAGAGCATTGGAGCTTGACATAGTAGGTGTTGTGGGTAGCTTGTTGGATATTGTTTTTCATGAGAAAGTGGGATGTTAGGCCTATATAGAGGGAGGATTTTGTGTCATTGAATTTCCCTTGAACAATCGACCATTTTCTTAGTTTTCTTGGGGAAACTAGAATACCTAGAGTCCACAACATTAACAATTCCTAGAAAACCTTGTGTTGGAGCCCTAAAGGGAAGAAGGAAGGTCTAAGTGATTGTGTGTAGTGAAGGGGAAGCCCAATTCCCTGGTTTCATGGATTGACGGAAGGAGAAATGGAGGATTGATATTGTTGTTATAAAAATAGTTGATTGTGGGAGTGAATTGAGCTTTGAGAGGGACACCCTCTTTTGTAGAATCATATCCCCAACTTCGAGGTGATTTGTTGCCGAGATTTGGAACAAAAAATATATGGTTGGGATGAATTTCCATCCACTGCAGTTGGTTTCTCACTTGTCGTTCAATTTTTATTTTTTTTTATCTTTGTTTATCAATTTAATTCATGGGATTTTATTGTTTTGCATGAACTCTGAGTTTATAAAAAATCTTATGTTATTATGTGATCAAGATGGATATCGGTGGCCACCCACCTTTTCCAACTGGCTCAAAACAACTTTCTGACATTTTTGGCAATTTACTATTTTTAGCAGTTTTTACTTCCCGGGGTCGTAACTTTTGCATACGATCTCCGTTTTAGGCGTGTGATAGCCCATTGGAAAGGTATTGTCAAGGAGATTCATTTTGGGGGCTCAATTATTTCTTCAACTATCATTAAGGAGCTCGATACTGAAAAACCTTCATTTAGGCCTTATAATCTAGATTTTATGAGTATAACAAAATGAATACAAATTATTAACAGGTGCTTAAAACAAAATAACAAAGATACAGTAAAAATGGTTTTCCATTCAATAACAAAATAAGCTGAAACTGTAAAATGCAGCAGAAACAAGCTTGTTGGAATGGTGGCGGCTTATCTCTGAGAAGAGATGCGATGACAACGCGCATTTACAAGAAGAAGGTTACAATGAGGCTCTGAAGGCCTTTTTACAATAAGTAAGAATGCCAAAAACCCTAGACATCCAAAAACCTAACCCTAGGAGATGAAGCGCCAAAATTCATGTGGGCCCTATTTGGGTAAGCTAGTACATCAACTTCCCAGGGTCGTAACTTTTGCATACGATCTCTGTTTTAGACGTCTGATAGCCCGTTGGAAAGGTATCATCGAGGAGATTCATTTTGGAGGATCAATCATGCCTTCATATATCATTGAGGAGATATATACCAAAAAACCTTCATTTAGGCCCTCAAAATGGCCCCAGAAGTAAAAACTGCTAAAAATAGTAAATTGCCAAAAATGTCAGAAAGTTGTTTTGAGCCAGTTGGAAAAGAAGGGTGGCCACCGATATCCATATGGATCATTATGTGAATGATAAATGAGTTTCACTCATGTTTAAATAGTGTTTTTAGATGCATTTAATATTATGGTAGCATAAAAACATTTATGGTTTATGTAGTGGGGACACTACAGAGGAAGCAACTTGTAAGGCCTGTGGGGAATTTTCTTTAGGTGAGAGAATTGATGGGAATAGATTTACCTATGTGTTGGCTCCTAGTGGGTTCCAAAAATCTCTGAGAGAACCCTTGTCTTGAAATTTCCACATATCTCTAAGACTTTGTGGAAGGCCTGTTGTTGAATCCCTGGAAGGGAAGTCAGATAGTTTGAAGGACTATGATGGCATAGAAGGAGGTATATTTCCTTGGGTGGGACATGCTATCGAGAATGAGAGGATTTAGGTAGGAACTATTATTGGAGTTGGCACATTGGTATGTCCTTTATTCTTTTGTCTATCGGACCTTAGCTTGGATTATATAGCCTTTTCCCATGTGGAATCATATTCATATCTCATGGGTGACCTATTATTGAGATTGCATGAACAACATATTCTACAACTTGGGAAAATGTCTAAGGCTTGTAGCCAGTTGGTGATTTTAATCAAACAATAAGTGTTTTTTGTATGTCTATGATGTTTTTAGTGTGTGTAATTATGTTATCTCTTTTGTGGTTTAGCTGTACATATTATTCATGTATTGTATATTTCTAGTACCACACAATTGTGTTCATATGAAATGCATATTAATGAGTTATTGGTATTAGAGAATTAATGGGATGAACTGGAGTGAAATTCAGAAATTCATTGCATAAAAGAGTCATTTTTTTAGTGACGTTTCTGAGGTGGGGTCCTGGGTATGTTACATACATATTGATTAATAATCCATTGAACAAATAATGCACCATTGACAATAGACATTTTTACCCTAGAAACCCAAATGGTAAAATCAACGTTCAATAGTATCTTAATCTCGGTTAGTAAATTATAAAAACATGTGAAATATACAGTCTCACATATAGAATTCATGTTTATTACTCACTAGAAAAAATATTTTATATATTTCTTTGGCTCAAATACAATTTTTTCCTTTTATTTTTGTTTATGGACTCAACATATCCTTTCTCCTTTAACCTTTGAGACAATTTCTTCAATTCAATTCCTTGTTCTAATACTACCCTAATTCCTCCCAAGATTGATAGTTATTTTCCATCTCTCTTGGTTCTCTTTGGATAAAGTGGAGTTTTTTTATTATAGATTTTCCTTAGAATGGAAACCTCTAGGTAATTCATTTCACCTTTTTGAGAACTTTGTATTTTTAAACTAGAGTTAATTGTTGACTTCAAATATTTCCAATAAATTTCGTTTTCCAAAATTTTATATTCATTTTGGATGAGTAACCCAATATTATTGATGATATATATGATTTGGAAGAAAAAATTAATGAATTTTCTAACATTGCCATGATCATAAGTGTTATCAAGGACACCTAGTATTGTTTGTATAATGCATCAATTTCTCAAATCCATGACTTATATGGAGGTGAATTTTTGTGACACAAGGAAGCACATCATCAACATGACCTCTTTGTTCACTAGTTTTGGTTTATGTCCCCAAAAAGAAGAATTAATAAAAGGAGGGAGATCCATCTTCCAACAATGACTCCTAGAAGTATGTAAATGATGAATAGACAATAGAAAAAGACCCTAAGGATGTAAGGTAGACATTGAAGGATTCATGGGAGGAACAATAAGCATAATATTATAAATGGATATGTATAGGAATTTCTATGTTATGGTTTGTAATACTTTTATTTATATTTTCCTTTGTGAATATTAACTCTAAAATTGAATTCTTAGTTTTTTTGGAGTCTAACTTATTTTTTTTTAAATAGGTTATGTCTCCTTTCATAATTATTATAAATTTTGTAATCTTTAAATGCCTTCAATCTATGTATGCACACATTGTTGTGGAAATTTATGTTCTCTTATACTTTAATGAAAAATAGAAATTTCACCTCTTTGACTCTAGGTTTAGTGAATATTAACACCATGAATTTTTATCCTTATTCACATATATTGGATCATTATATAATATTTCCTCTATCTGAATGTTTTCTAGGTGAAAACAATTGGAGGAATCAACTTGTAGGGCCATCCTAGAGGTAGGCATGAGTTTGCAAAATTGGAGTCCAAAACCTTCTAGAGTCACTTGAGGTATTAAATTACATTTCTTACTATTATTGTGTTTGAAAATTGTTCCCACACCCTTGAAGATGTTCTATTCTTCGATACCATTCCAATTTTTCATCAAATGCCTCAATTAGAGATCATATACAAACTTTATGGCTCCCACAAGTTTACCTACCTTGTTGACCATCATGCTACAAGTGGATGCCATGTTATCCCACATTACTCACACATATGAGGATAGACATATGTGGAATTTCAAGAATATTTTACAAGGTACAAAATTGATCACTAATAGATGACCGGGGATGTCAAAACCTTGACCCTAAATGACTATTGAGCGATGTTAAATATTGGGTCACTAGGGGGAGAAAGGGGTTTTATCCTTCTGTATTGTACTTGTTCCATAGTTGAGAAGAGTATCCAAGGAGTGGTGTTTTTAGAGAATAATAGAAGAGGTAGCAAATTCTATTGAAGTTTTTCATGCCGCAATTTCAAACGAAACTCCATAGTGAGTTCCTCCCTCTCTATACTTGCTTTCTATAACTAAAAAAAAGAGAGAAAAGCATAGGCCTCACTTTCTAGATAGGTTTTATCATGTATCGGGTTTCTCAGGATACATCTTATGTTCAATTGTGTGGATGTTCTGTATGTTTTTCCTTTTCTTTTATTTTTTTATGGAGTTATTTTCATAAATTCAAACAAATCTTGTAATAAAATTGAGAACTAAGGAGAAATAATATGTTGAGTTTAAGATTTCATAATATTATAAGATTTGTTGTGATGACATGTTCTAGTCGAATATCCATGGTAGTTTATATATCATATTAGTATACGAGTAATTTTATTTGGGTCATTTGTGGAAATTTTTAGGATATAGGAATTGTCTTAAGAGGAAAGTTGCAGAACCCTAACCATGGCAGGTGAGTTTGTTCACAACAACCCTTGAGATATAGGGGAATATGGATTCATGAGAATGGAATATAATAATTTACATCTCTTGCAATATGTTCCTTCTCATGGAGGCCCTATAAAGAAATCTTGGACTATTCAAGGAGGTTTGAGTCTCTAACTTAGAGATTGGATGATAGGGGAAACTGGGAGACAATAAAGACCCAAAAAAGTAATCAAGGAAATAACTCAAGAAAGAGAAGAAAAGTTCTAGTGTCAATAACCCTTCAAATTATTTATATTTAAAATGAAAGATAAAGTGGATATCAAGCAATACCAAGGTGATTTCAATGCACTAAATTTAAAACATTGGTTGAAGCAATAAGTGGTCTATTTCAGTGTTCATGATATAAATGAAAAGAAGAATATATATATTTTTTTATTAAAGTTAGAAGGCCATGCATTAACTCGGTGGGAAATATGCATGGAGACACTTAGGCTCGAGGGTGATCCACTAGTAAATAAGTGGGATTTTTTCAAAAATCTCATTAATTTGTAATTCTACTCTATCAATCGTGTAAGGGATCAATGGATTCGTGGGCGTTACTTTAGGAAAATGCAAGGGTATAGTGTGAAAGAGTACACCACTAAATTAAAAAATATGTCTATCATGTTGTGTATTATCCCAAGAATGTAGATGTAATCATTAAGTATATTGGGGGTCTACATAGTCATAGATGTAAACCATATCATAGCTTTCTAGTTCAATCGTCATATTGAACTTTGTTCCTATGCACTTTTATTTACTAACCTGACACATGTATCTTTCTATTAGTGGGGATGATATAGTTGTAGTTGTCCCTTCTTCCCCCATGCATGTTGCTAACATGCGTATCAACTTTCCCAAGTTGAGCCTCATTACATCTATGACTATGTAGACCCCCAAGATTTCAATTAAAATCGTTGGTTATTATATCTCTAATTCTCATTTCTGTTGGTATTCCTTTTACCTTTTCAATAATTTACTTTATCAAAGTTGTAACCTACAGGTTATCAACATTATTGCTCTCAATTGAAATATTTCCTTATGTTTTATTGCTTATGCTAGTGATAATAATTTTTCAAGTATATAAACTGATGATGGGCCCCTTTTGTCTTGCAAGGGAACCCATCAGGTGAATAATGCACTCTCTCCCCTTCTCATACTTGGATTGATGGCTTCAAAAGTCATCGAGGATTCTCCATATCAGGCATCGAAACCCAAGTTAAGTAATTTTGAATCTTTAATTGATGTGTATTTAATAAATGTGTACATTAGTAAGTTACTAATTCATTTATATGTTTGTTATAGGTTTGGGTGGGAACCCAATGCACTTGGAGAAGTACACGACCTATCCAAAAAAGGTATTCAGGTTCCATGCTCATCCACCAGTCCTTGTGAGTATTCGTGGATAGACTTATGCAGTCCTTTACGTTTTTGTTTCGACTAGATAGGGAGTTGTGGTATTCAAGAAACTGGAAAGTGTAACATTTTGATCCTTTGATCTATTGATGGTAATAAATATGCATATCATTTTTTTGTCACAAGACTTGTACTATGTTGTATCAAATGTCTACCTTTCATATTTGACAAAACATGTATGAGGATTGTTATTATTTTATTCGATATAATAGTAGAAATGATGAAATTGTTATTCTTTTATTCGATATAACAATAGAAATGATGAAACTGTTATTCTTTTATTCGATATATATACTACATTGTAATAGCATACTACTACAACTATTTTACATAGTGGCAACCCATATCAACTAATATGGCTATACAGTTCTTTCAAATAGATTTTTTTTATAAATGCAATAGAAAAGCTATGGAAACAATTGTATAAATACTAAAACAACATTAGCATAGTACCTGTTGTTCCTGAGATTGATTCTAAGGCTCAAAGAATAATGTCAGGCATCAAAGGTTTTAAATGAAATGATTTTATGAGTGCTTTTTCTACCTTCAGTTTTCTGAGAAGTATTCTTTAAATGAAATTAATGATAAGACAACATAGAGGTTGTATCTCGTTATTTGAGTTGCAATTATAATGTAAAATGATGTAGAAAATACTTACAATTTTTTTAAAACAAAGTCAGGTATCATTTACATATAAGTTTCACCTTCTTTGCAGTATAAGAAAAGCAGAAGATGCACCCTTGAAAAGGAGATAAAAATGCAATAATTCACATAGATCACAGGTCTTGTTTTACTCACAGTAATAACATAGGAAAACTTGTTATTGAATGAACTTATGATATAATATGGTCACAGTAGATGTAGTACTAAATTGTAATCATTCACTCTTCAAGAACTACAGAAAGAAATTCAGAGAAATCGAAATAGAGAGGAAACACATAACTCAAATCAAATGAAACATAGAATCTCTGTCTTCACTTGTATTAATATTCAAAAAGGTTTTTCCTTTACAGTCGGCAAGAAGAAGCCTCAAACAGATCTGAAATATATCTATTTATACAAAAATTGTCACAACCGAAAACCGTTGGACTTCCTACAATATCTGCCTAAAAATAGAATACAATTCGAGTGAAATAACAACATGCAAATATTGTTGAGTTTTTTTGGAGCTTCATCTGTCTCTTCATTTGCTTGTAGACACACTCATTTTCCTTTGTTCTTTAACTGGGTACACATGTCCATTAAGACCACCACAATCATTTGGCTTACCTCCTTTTCCATTTGATTATGTTTCCACTTGTCCATGGGATAAAGAATTCCAGTTGAATATATGGGGGAGGTGATTGATCAGGTAGATCAACATTGGCTCTTTATGGGATGGCTAACATTTACATGGAAAATTAACTTTTCACGAATATGATGATGTGGGGATGAGTGTCAAATAAGGAGGTGGGATGGATGCAAGAATGGGTGGTAGGTATAGAAGGGCTAAGTGACGTGTAGAGTGTGACAGTTTGGAGGGTGAAAGGTAGAGTGAGTGGAGGAAGTGGAAGTTGTGTATTCTCTTTCATTTTCTCCTTGCTACACTCACTTTTCTCTATTCATTGAATTAGGTTCACATGTCCATCAATTCTACCACAAATATTGAAGGCTCGACCCTTTAATTCAATTCAAATGAGAACATATTATTTTTTATTTGTGGCAACTTCTCCTAGATGTTACACGCTTCTTAGAATGTGACTTGATATTGTGAACTTGGATTAACCAACAATTCATTGGTTTTAAGTAAATCAATCTGGCTCATATGTTGGATGTCTAACTGAATATTTTCCTTGTTCCTCATGGATCTTTGTTGGTTCATTTATATTTCAATCTACCCCAATGCCTTTGAGATGCTATTTCCTTCAAATTAAAATAGATTTTTATTGATTGAAGATAATGCCTCCAGAAAAGCGTCTTTTGCATCTCTAGCAATTTTATTTCCTTCTTCCAAATTCGTTTCCTAGGCTTTTAGGGCCATTTCTCCTTTTACTTGTTCAAAATGTGAGAGAGGGGTAAGACCAGGGATATTAGCTTTATGCTTCCATATGATGATTTCCTGAAACTTAGACCTGGTTACACAGACCTCTTTTTCCTTGAAATAAATACTTTTTAGGGAAAGGTTTACTTCCTGATAGCATTTCTAAATAAAAACTAATTTTTGATAGAGCTCCTATTGGGAAACTTATAGCTTCTCATTGATTTTTGATGCTTGTGTTTTGAAGGCAATAATATCTATTTTCCTGTTCTCTGTTAGGGCCAATTTGTCCTGCAACTGTTCAATCAAATTGTCTTGTTAAGTTACCAAACCTTTGTTGGTTTGTGAACTCTAGTAGAGAAGCTTAATGTTATCCTCCAACTTCTTTATTTGATGTTGATAACTAGCCCTGACTTGTTCAATGTACTGGTTCATCCTGCTTCTAACAATTTGTTCTGTATTATGTATCTCATTATGCAATTTCTCTACCAGAAGGAATTTCTATTACATTTGTTCGGTTAAATTGTCCATTGACCATTGATTGGCTATGGAAAAATACCCTAGTGAATTTGCAACTTCCTTTGCAAACTTAGGATCATCTTGGTATTTCCCATCATACACCAATCTTTGACTTTTTGTGACTGCTCCATCCTTTTGGTGAGATTCTCTTTTTACAATAGCCTTTTGTTTCTTGTTGAAAAAGAAACACGAGGGTGGCATCTCTTTAGGTAAGATATGAGTAAGATAACTTACATAAATGAGCTCCGAATTAGGATTTCCAAAACTGGACTATAAAGGGGTTAATGATGTGATAAGAGAGTTGATTACTATGGAATGTTCATGACCTGTTGTATCTGGAATGCTAGCTGAGGTAGCTGTAGATGAATGAGGAACATATTGTCCCTGATTCATGAAAGCTTCGAACTGATATAATACTTATGGATCATTCAGTCCCCACAATGATGCTTTTATTTTGTTGAAACAACTTTTCTCAAATTTTGGGGATTCTTCAACTGTGTGCTTAGTGGAGAAAATTGGCTCAGATCCTGTGGGTTTAGCTTCCTATGGATAAGGCACGGGTTTTGAATCTCCTTGCAATATCTTGGGCAAATTGTTTCATCTATGTTTTTTAAAGAAGAGGAAACTAGCTTGTTGGTCAGGAGGAAGAGTCTTGAATCTGCTTTGAACTTCCTCATAAGATCTAACTCCCCTGAATATCTCGTCATAAGGAGAATTCTCATGGATGTATCACTTCATGTCAAATTGAGGAAAACTATTTTCGACTATATTACGTGGATCATGCTTCTTAAATTCGATGTCAACTAATTTGACATCTTCCAGGGCCATGAATTTGACTTTAGAATGACTGAAATCTAATAATGTGACCATACCAGCTTGAATGGGAAAAGTTGGCCAAACCATTTTTTGAGCTTCTTTCAATTCTTTGTTGATACCTCCTGCTACTCTTTGGTATGCCACTTCTATGCATACCATCCTATCAGGTAAAAACCGTGGGAGGACATAAGGAGCAATAGAACAACCAAATAATGTAATGTAAGAAAAATTCTTTTCAATGAACGAGTCTGCAAGTTTTCCTAAATTCCCCATAATATTTTCTGAAATCTTGGGTGGCAAGTGGCCATATATAGCTATATGAATAGGTACCACTACATTGTGACAAATTTTGTGGAAGAAATTTTTGGTATTTTCTTCCAATAATTTGGAGTGGTAGAAATGTATTGGCTCAGAACTAGTCGGGGTCCAACAATAGTTCATGAGGGGGAATGGGGTCATGAAACAAATGACGTCCTTAATATATGCTGACATGTAAAAAGGAGCAGGTTTACCCTTTGATTTTTCTGATTGATACTCAACAATTTCCTTGGCCAAATTATTAGATAGCATTTTATCCCAGTTGAAGGTATAACCCTCAACTACTTCATTCATTATGGATACCCACTCAACTAAGAAATGTGTAGGGTTCTTCTTCCGAAACAGACGACAAAACATCATGGATATATATAACATATGAGCATATAAGGACGTTGTGGCATACATACCATGAGTGTTGGCCCTAAAAATTTTTGGATGT
Source organism: Picea engelmannii (assembly GCA_009831015.1). Classification (NCBI taxonomy): domain Eukaryota; kingdom Viridiplantae; phylum Streptophyta; class Pinopsida; order Pinales; family Pinaceae; genus Picea; species Picea engelmannii. The sequence goes on along the minus strand of ML784282.1, from coordinate 34,732 downwards.
CCCCACCAGGTCTTGATTATATCATGACCATTTCTATTGTATTGAGTGCATTCTCTTCTCTTAAAATCTAGAAGAAATGCAAGATTGTTAGTGTATTTAGGGTAGGGGAAAGCTTAGACATTACTTGTAGATTCTCTAGTTGGAAAGAGTCGACGATAGTTTGTTGGTGGTTAATAACGCTTCTGGTTTGGATGTCGACATGTTCCAAAGCCCAACTTATCACATCATTGTAAAGTATAATTATGGGTCGTGCAATGATCTTATGCAATTCTAACTATGCTACAAATTCAATCTTGGATGAGAAGGACTTTTCATCTTCCTCGATAGAGTCGTCTAGACAATTAATAATATCATGCTCTAAGATATTGTTGGCAGCCAATTCATTTTTTTAATTTCTCTTAAAAAAGCTTCCTACACCCCTTGTCTCATCAACGACAAATCATCGTCGCATTGTGCTTCTAGATATTTGTTTCATTTTTGCGACAATTGAAATTTGGTTTCGATTCAGTTTTCACAACTGAAAGTGTGAAAACACCTATTTCATCGTTTGGACTGTCGTCGTCTTATTGATTTTTCCAAAAGACGCTTGACCATTGGTTTATCACATGACTGCAAAATATTTTTCAAACTTATGTCCTTTAGCATACTCTTACCTTGATTGCACATTTGGATCTATTTGATTACCAAGATGTCGAGCATGAAGATTTACTGGTTACATTTGATTCTATAAAGGTCATGATTGATTTTGGTCTTATATGCTTTCATCCTTATTGCTATGAGCTCTTCACTCATTGATTATATGAGATTTCTGGTTGCAATGTTTTAAAAACTTTGAAATATAAACATTTGAGTGTGCAAACAAATGCATTGGTAATATTATAAGGTCAATTTAAGAAATGACAATGGTTTGAGTTTCACAAAGGTGCGTTGATTAATCATTTTGGATTTCAATTGTATAATCAATGTTTGGTGCATTGTTTTGTGAGTTGATATTAAATTGAACGATCAATAGTTTCAAACTATGCATTGGCATGATTGAATTAATATTGGTTTAAAACGTTTGATTGACACGATAGATCGTTGGTTAATGTTGGATTTCATGTTGGATTAAACTTAACACTTGGCGCATGATTATCACATATGGTGTTGGTTCTGTTTTGGTTGGATGGCACGTTGATATCATGATACACCTATTCGGTTGGCCGTAACATTTGGTTTAAATGATTATGATGTTGGATGGAACGAAATTGTACACAGTCATTAATACATTGCATGGCGGTGGTAATCCCACCACCTTCACATGCATGCAGTTAATTCCGGCCTCTTTGAACGCTGGAGATGTTAAACCCTATCGTTTTTGACCCTGTGCATTGTTTCGTTCAGTCCAAATCCCACCATTCACAGAAGCCATGGCTCCTATCGTAAGGGCAGAGCCCAACGGGTGCCAAGCACTGTTGATGTTTGATGGCGCGTATAGTGACCTGGAAGAATTCGGGTGGTTCACTTTCATAAGGAAATTTGATGGTTATAACCACACTGTGGCTCGGCAATTTGCGTTATCGTTCGATGGCTACCGAGCCAAAGTTGGATATGTCCAGCTTGAAATCACTGAACAATTCCTCAGCTTGGCAACCAGCCTGCCTGTCTCGGGACAAAAATGGTCGAAAAGTTGCAAGGTAGATGATGTTCCATGGACATTACTATTCCAATCTCGCACAGTGAACTCATGTGACAGAGGTTTGCCCGCAAAGATGTTGAAACCTCGCTGGTATGATCTCCTGATGATTATCAAGCAATTTGTTACTTGTGAAGGCAGGTACAGATTCATTTTCTTGTTTCACCTGCGTTTATTGATGGTTTTTATGGGTTTCGAACTAAATATGCCGCACTATCTGCACCGAAGTTTGTTCAAAATGGCTAAAAGGTACAGGCGTAGCCAGGCTGATACCAGCCTCTTCCATTTGGGGTTGATTAAAATGATTTTGGTTCATGAATTAGGGTTGCGTCGTGATTCTTGGCATGATTTTCTCAGCCATAATGGCTTTGAAGAGTCTAACCCTCCACAGGTCAATAAGCCCATGGTAACCGAAACCCAACATGTTCCCCCTATGCCTTATAATGTCTTACTACCCAAACCTAAACCTCAGTCACCTACGAGTGTGCCTATGGCTGTGTCTAAACAGGTCGCAGTTGCTAAGCCTACAACCAAAAAGACTAAAGCAAAGACTGGTGCTAATGCTAAAGGCAAGAAAAATGCAAGGTTGATCTCTCGCATGGAGAGGAATAAATCTAAGCCCCCTGCCAAATCAGATCCTATCGTGGTCAGCGAAGAATCTGATTTAGACATTGAACGTTTTCTCGCTGAAGAGTATCCTTACTCAGAGGACCAGTGTGGCAAACCTCCTTATGATCTCGTCAAGAACTTACCTCCTTGTCTGCGGGATAACCCTGATTTTCCTGGTATTGGACCACCCCATGAAACCCTCAGGGAATCATCAACACCCCCTTCTGTTCAAACTGTTGCTCCACCTTGCGATCAGTCTGGGTTTTTGTTGGAAATATACTACTTGGATATCCCAAAATTGCAATCCAAAATTCATGATTTGGAAAACCAAGTGGCAAATATCACTGGTCAGAATGCAAAAGAATAACCCAACAAAAAGAAGCAATGAACTACGGGTTCGATCCTGTTCAAAAATGTCGAGTCTGCTACAGCAATTGTCAATTCAAAATTGACATAGTCTCAGCATCTGTGATGGTATAATTTTCACTCATTTATATTACACTCTGTGTACATATTTCACCTTCTCTGTTACATAAGCATGCTTCGCTGTATATAATTTTGGTTTTGATGAATCATTTTTGTTATAGTTTAAGATTCGATTGGATTTGGATTTAATTTAATGGATCATCGAATAGATATGATTGCTCAAATTTAGCTCGATGCTCTGTTAATAAGACAAGTTGTTATATTTTTAAAAATAGACTGTTGTTAGTATTCCAATTTTCGAATACAGTCAATGGTATGATTCGAATTAGTTATAAGTAAAAATGATTGATGAATCGGTTAGCTATTTTTTTCTTTCAACCAAATCGGATACTTTTCCGTTGATACATAACCAATTGCAACTTATTTGATTCTCATTATTGTGTGAATTGGATTATGCTCAGGATTTCGATATTGTTTCTATAATTTACTCAGTAAAGATTTGTGTTGATTATTGCCTAGTTCATGAATTCTATCCATTTTATCGCGCCTCTTTCCATTGACTGTATGGTAATCAAACATAAATATTTTTGAGTCGATATTCGTGGAGTTTGATTTCATCCGATTGTAAAAGAAACAATTTACACATCGTGCTTTTAACTGAATGATATCAATCTGTTGCTATAACTAGTCGATGACAGTTATGACCATACCTGTGAACTGTTTGAAACTCAGCGAACGAGAAATGTGGCTGGATTCTATGGATATAGTTATGCATGTTCCATCATGACGATTTTCTATATTGGCAATGGATTAAACGATTTGGATCCTATGCAAATCAATTATGATTCTCTTATATCTCATACGATTTGGTTTACCATTGATTGCATTCATAAAACAGTCTTGATAAGATTTGATTCAATTTTATGTCAATTGGAAAAACAGAGTATTCTTACTCTGTCCCGATTTGCATTCTTTTTTATTTGGTTTAATTTAAAGAATAATTGAATAATTAGTAATTAGTTTTGGATTTGATTTTATTTTGATTATATCTAGTCCTGTTTGTTATTTTTGATTAGCTACAGAATCAGATGATTCTGTAGCTGAGTCTGTAAAGTCATTTTTTATTGTTTTTCTAATAAAACATCCTTCTAATTTGATCTTTGTGTTCTATTGCAGGCAAATTCGAATTGGCAATAGATATCTTGAGCAGTTAGGGGATGATCTACATATTTTACTTGCATTTTATTTCCTTAGTTTAGGAGATTTTGGGATTTTTCCCAGATTTTGTAAAACAATTTGCTATTATTCACAAGGATGTTTTACCTTGTGAGAAACCTTAATAAACCTATGGTTTTGTAATAATCTGAATCCTCAGTTGTGGGAGAACAAGGATATGTAATTCTGATTCAAACTGGAGCAGAATTGATGTTTTGTTATATCTTTTGCTTTTCAATATATCAACATTGTGTTTCAAGTTTTGTATATTATTTTGTTTATGGTTTAGTATTACTTTTCTATCTAAATCAAATGCAAATGATATAATTTCTTTACTGTTATACATATCTTGTTGCTTCATAAGAGATAAAGGACATAACAGTTGTTGATTCGTTTTGTGAATGATAGCTTTGTCTTCTTCATAGATTGGATTGTTATATAAGTTTTCTGCATAATAGGTTTCCCTTATTGCAGAGATTTATCATCATAAGATTGTGATGATTTCTTTTATGTCTTGTTTGTCCTGTAACATACTTCAAGAGGCAGCATAGTTGATCATTTATGAGAAGCTTAAAGACTAAATGGTGTGAATTTCTTCCTCCAACCAGCTTGAGAAGTCATTATACACAGGGCAGACTTGGAGCGTTTCCAGGTCAATTAGTTAGATGTTTACTGTTTTAATTAAGTAGTTTAACATAGATGATAGTTCAGCTAGATTTATATTAGATTGTTTAATTTTAGTAGTTTGTATTTCCTTTTCATAAAATACAAAAATCAAAAAAGAAATCCTTGGTTGTCTCAGGGCAGCAAACACATGAGTTTTGCAGGTTTTAATCAAATCTGTAGGTTGTCCATAGTGTACATTTGTGAATAAGGAAGATTATATCTGATAATTAGATAGTTGATTTGAGTTATTATAATCATAATTAGTATCTTGTATATATAATAGTTAGTAGTTTATATTTAGATCAGTGTAGTTAGTTTAGTTTATTTTATTAGTTTCTAGTTTCCTTTATTTTAGTTAGTTTCTTGTATTTAATTATAGTTTAGTTTGTTTTATTTAGTTTAGTAAGATTTATTATCTCAGATCATTTCTCTCTGGTTTTCATAGAAGACCTTAGAGCGGCCAACGGAGCCGTTAAACTCGTCAGGGTGGTCCATTCCAAACGGCTTGGGTTATTTAGACAACCCCGGACCTGTTCCACTCTCCCAGTTGACGGACGGTCAATTTCGCCCATCAACAAATGGCGCTAGAAGGAGGGCCTAACTAAATTGATGGCACGAGGTGGTCGCAAGACTCCTCCACCCCCTAATCGCTCCCCTATAGTGACTAGAAGTTGTTCATTTGATAGTATCCCCTCTCAAACAGCAACTACTTCAACTGAAGATCCTCAGATCAGAGTTGAGCCAACAACCCCTAATCCTATAGGTGGTGATATACAAGAAATTTTTAGACAATCACTTATTAAATCACATAAAGCCTTTGCTATTCTTAGGCAACCAAATCGCCCGTGGGGTCAACCTTTAGACTTCTCTGAAGTTAGAGAACACTTAGGTGATATAGACCTTACTGTGAATCCTACAAATCCAAACACCAATCCTGCTACAGGAGGATCTGGGATACCTCCTTCACCACCTCCCTCATCTCCTTCTTCTTCTGGAGGAGATTCTTCTTCTGACGAAGACAAATCACCTTCTCAGCCTTCCACACCTCCATCCCCAATGGAAAATCAAAACAACCCTGCTAGACCTTGGTTGGACCAGGATGTCGTAGCTGTACCTAGAGACCAACACCCTTTGCCTAAGCATCCGGAGAAATGGCTTCCTAAGTTTGATCCCGATTCAAAACAGATAGCTGAAGATCATATCAAAAAAATTATGTTAGCCATCAGACTCCGTAACGTAGAACATGAATATGTTGTCTGTAGGTTGTTCCCTTACACCTTTGAGGGTAATGCATCCACTTGGTACTTTGCCCAGCAGCCTCACACTATAGTATCCTGGGAAAAATTTGAGTCATGCTTTTTGGAAAAATTTGGAGATGGTAAACCTCCCGAAGTTTTAGTCATGGATATTTCAAACTTAAAAATGAATGAAAAAGAAAAAGTTAAAGATTTTAATCAAAGATTTTTAACACTTACGAATAGAATCCCTGCAGACTCTATGCCTGCTGAGAGTCTTGTAATAGCTTACTACACTAAATATTTACATCAAAGTATAGCTATTTGGGTGAAAAGATCCAAAAAGGCCACGTTGTTAGAAGCCTTTGAAGAAGCTACTCAAATTGAAAAAGACATTCTTAGTCTCAAGGATTCTTCTAGCAATGAAACTGAGACTGTTTCTTCTTCCAAGAAAATGATTGAAATTCTTCCCAGACCTACACAAAACAAGACACAACCCGAAAACTCTGATTTGGAAAATTTAACCAAAGTTGTACAAAAGTTATCTAATCAAGTCGTAGACTTAAAAAGGTCGACTGAAGAAGCCTCTTCGAGCAAAG